>SJYW01017846.1:593353-628384 GCA_006410735.1 Raphicerus campestris | reverse complement strand
CCGCAGAGGATGAGATGGTTGGATGGCATCAACAACTCAATGGACATGAGTTTGAGCAAACTCCAGGAGTTGGCGATGGACAGGGAGGCCTGGTGTGCTGTAGTCAGTGGGGTTGCAGAGGGTCAGACACGACTGAGTGACTGAACTGAACTGATGCACCAAACACAGGAGCACCTCAATACATAAGACAAACACTGACAGACATAAAAGGAGAAATTGACAGTAACACAGTAATAGTAGGAGACTTTCACAACGCACTCACACCAATGGACAGATCATCAAAACAGAAAATTAATAAGGAAACAAAAGTCTTAAATGATACATTAGGTGAGATGGATCTCATTGATATCTTGAGGACATTCCATTCAAATTCAGAAGAATACATCTTCTTCTCAGGTACACATGGAACATTTTCTAGGATAGACTACATCTTGGGTCACAAATGAAATCTCAGTAAATTTAAGAAAACTGAAATCATATCAAGTACCTACTCTGACTATAATGCTATGAGATTAGATACCAATTACATGAAAAAAAAAAGCTGTAAGAAAAACAAACACATGGAGATTAAACAACACGTTTCTAAATAACCAACAGGTTACTGAAGAAATCAAAAGGGAAATAAAAAAAAATTCTAGAAACAAATGACCATGAAAACATGACACCTCAAAACCTATGGGATGCAGCAAAAGCAGTTCTAAGAGGGAAGTTTATAGCAATACAATCCTACCTCAAGAAACAAGAGAAAACATCAAATAGAAACCTAACTTTACACCTTACACAACTGGAAAGAGAACAAAACCCTCCCCAAATTAGTAGAATGAAAGAAATCATAAAGATCTGAGCAGAAATAAATGAAAAAGAAATGAAACAAATGATAGTAAAGATGAATAAAACTAAAAGTTGCTTCTTTGAAAATATAAACAAAATTGATAAACCTTTAGCCATAGTTACAAAGCAGAAAAGAGAGATGAATCAAAGCAGTAAAATTAGAAATGAAAAAGAAGAGCTAACAATGTATAAGGCAGATGCAAAGGATTTTAAGAGACAGGAATGAACAGGGGCTTCCCTGGCGGCTCAGCTGGTAAAGGATCCACCCGCAAATGTGGGAGACTTTGATTTGGGAAGATTTGGGAAGACCTTCCCTGGGCTGGGAAGATTCCCTGAAGAAGGGAAAGGCTACTCACTCCAGTATTCTGGCCTGGAGAACTCCATGGACTATTCCATGGGGTCACAAAGAGTCAGACACAACTGAGCAATTTTAACTTTCACTTTCATTATGAACAACTATATGGCAATGAAATGGATAACCTGGAAGAAATGGAAAGTTCCTTAGAAAAGTTCAATCTTCCAAGACTGAACTAGGAAGAAATAGAAATTATGAACAACCCTATTTCAAGCACTGAAATTGAAGCTATGATTAAAAAAAAAGTCTCCCAACAAACGAAAACCCAGGACCAGATAGCTTCTCAAGAGAATTCTATCGAACATGTAGACAAGAGCTAATGCCTATCCTAAAAATTGCAGAGGAAGGAACACTTCCAAACTCATTCTATGAGGCCACCATCACCCTGATCCAAAAATCAGGGAAAGGCAACACAAAAAATGAAAACTACAGGCCAATAGCACTGATGAATATAGATACAAATATCCTCAACAAAACTTTATTTTATTTTTATTATTTTACTTTACAATACTGTATTGGTTTTGCCATACGTCAACAAAATTTTAGGAAACAGAATTCAGCAACACATCCCAAAGCTCATACACCATGACTAAGTTGGGCTTATTCTAGGGATGCAAAGATTCTTCAATATATGCAAATCAATCAATGTGATATACCATATTAACAAACTGAAAGATAAAAATCATATGATCATCTCAACAGATGCAGAAAAACCCTTTGAAAAATTCAGCATCCATTTATGGTTAAAACTTCAAAAAATGGGCATAGGAGGACCCTACCTCAACAAAGTAAAGACCATATATGATAAGCCTACAGCAAACATTATTCTCAATGGTGAAAAACTGAAAGCATCCCCTCTAAGATCAGGAACAATACAAGGGTGTCCACTTTCACCACTATTATTCAACATAGTTCTGGAAGCCCTAGCTACATTAATCAGAGAAGAAAAAGAAATAAAAGGAATCTGGATTGGAAAAGAAGTAAAGCTCTCACTGTTTGCATGAAATGATACTGTACATAGATATCCTTAAATATAGTATCAGAAAATTACTAGAGCTAATCAGTGAATTTAGCAAAGTTGCAAGACACAAAATCAATACACAGAACTCACTTGCATTTCTTTATACTAAGTGAAAAATCAGAAAAAGAAATTAAGGAATCAATCTCATTCATCATTGCAACAAAAAGTATTAAATATCTAGGGATAAACTTAACTAAGGAGACAAAATATGTGTACACAGAGAATTATCAGACACTAATGAAAGAAATCAAAGATTACATAAACAGATGGAAAGATATTCCGTGTTCCTGGTATGAAGAATCAATACTGTGAAAATGACTATACTGCCAAATACCAAACACAAACTATAGATTAAATGCAATCCCTATCAAATTATCAATAGCATTTTTCACAGAACTAGAGCAAAAAGTTTTACATTTCATATGGAAACACAAAAGACCCTAAATAGCCAAAGCAGTCTTGAGAAAGAAGAATGGAGCTATAAGAATTAACCTTCGTGACTTTAGATTATACTACAAAGCCACAGTCATCAAGGCAGTATGGTACTGGCACAAAAACAGAAATATAGACCAAAGGAACAAGATAGAAAGCCCAGAAATAAACCCATGTAACTTTAAGTACCTACTTTTGACATAGGGGGAAAGAATATAAAATGAGGCAAAGACAGCTTCTTCAATAAATGGTGCTGGGGAAACTGGACAGCTTNAAATATAGACCAAAGGAACAAGATAGAAAGCCCAGAAATAAACCCATGTAACTTTAAGTACCTACTTTTGACATAGGGGGAAAGAATATAAAATGAGGCAAAGACAGCTTCTTCAATAAATGGTGCTGGGGAAACTGGACAGCTTCATGTAAAAGAATGAAATTAGAACACTTCTTAACACCATGCACAAAAATAAACTCAAAATGGATTAAATATCTAAATACAAGACCAGAAACTATAAAACTTATAGAGGAAAACATAGGCAGATCAGTCGATGACATAAATCAAAATAAGATCCTCTATGACCCACCTCCTAGAGTAATGGAAACAAAAACAAAAGTAAACAAAGATTAAACTTAAAAACTTTTGCACAACAAAGGAAACTATAAGTAAGGTGAAAAGACAACCCTAGAATGGGAGAAAATAATAACAAGTGAAACAACTGACAAAGGGTTAATTTTCAAAATATACAAGCAGTTCATACAACTCTATGCCAGAAAAACAAACCACCCAATCCGAAAAGGGAAAAAAACCTAAATGGACATTTCTCCAAAGAAGACATATATATGACTACAAACACATGAAAAGATGCTCAACATTCCTCTTTATTCAGTTCGGTTCAGTCTCTCAGTCATGTCCNCTATTTGGAAATCAAAGTATCAATGCAGTTTTCATCTCAAAACAACTTCAGTCAAGCACTCCAATTCTCATGTATTAATAACTGGCTTTAACTCTTTCTATTCTACTGTCAACATGTTTGAAAACAATTTCTCATGTTCTCATATTAGTCAGGATACTGAGAAATGACTGTAGGGATCTGAAGTGTTGACTCTCAAGAGGTAATCACAGAACGATGAAAACATTCAACCACTATAGATAAAACATTAAAAAAAAAACCTATTGAGCTGAATGAATTTTTCAAATTGAAAAAACAAAAGAGAAAAACATACGTTAATTAATGCTTTTGATGGATTATTCAGTCTGAATAGGGTATGCTCAGTAGAGTGGAGTTAAATTTTTGAAAAAAATCTTAAAAATTTCAGATTTTGATTAGCTCATAATCACTTAACTGCAAACAACTTTGGTTATTGAGGCACAAAATCAAAATTTATCAAGTGAAATATAATTATGGTATTATTGAATATTCTAAGAATTCACTCACAGAACTGCTATCTAATGATTGATAATTAGCATAAAAATTTCACCATCAACACTTCTTAAAAAGTGCTAGGCCATGTTTATGTGTGTGCATACTAAGTTGCTTAGTCATGTCTGACTCTTTGCAACTCTATAGACTGTAGCCCGTCAGGCTCCTCTGTCCACGGGATTCTCCAGGCAAGAATACTGGTTCTCCAGGCAAGAATACTGGAGTGAGCTGCCATGCCCTCTTCCAGCGGATCTTTCTGACTCAGGGNCTTTGCAACTCTATAGACTGTAGCCCGTCAGGCTCCTCTGTCCACGGGATTCTCCAGGCAAGAATACTGGTTCTCCAGGCAAGAATACTGGAGTGAGCTGCCATGCCCTCTTCCAGCGGATCTTTCTGACTCAGGGATCAAATCTGAGTCTTTGCAGCTCCTGCATTGCAGGTGGATTCTTTTACCACTGAGCCACTGGGGAAGCCAAGGCTTATTTAGGGCATTTTATATGAATATTCCTTTGAGGGGTCTATAAGTTTTAGAAATGGAGGCAATGTGGATGTAGGCAAATCTAAAAATGACTTATGAGAAAAAATGCAATGGAAAAGCATTAGATAGGAAATGGTCAAACTTTGTATCAGAAAAACAAAAATCTAAACAAAAAACAATGGATTAAAAAAAAAAGAAGAAGCTTATTTTTCTTGAGTAATTGGAAATCTGGAGATAAGTGGTTGGTTCAGAAGTTCAAGAATGCCAGAAGTGAGGTCTCTGATTCTCTTGGCCTTTCCTTCATAGTTTTAAGATGGATGTGTCATTTCCAGCCAATAAGACAATATACTGGGCAAGAGAAAGTAACAAAGGCAGAGTGCAAAAGGGCAGACATCAACCATATCTCACCGGCTTTCCTGGAAGTTTAATACAACAGCATAGTCTTGCATCTAATTGGCCAGAACGATAATAAATGCTCTCTACCTTAGATAAAAAGCTGAAAAATCATCCCTCTAGCTAGATATTTTGGCTCCACTATCACACTTTGGCTTTATTCACTAGGAACAGTGTAAAACTGGGTACTGAGTATGCATTTAGAAGTGATGATCAAGTACGAAAGACATCTGTACCCCGAAATGAGGATGAAGAAATAAGAATTCTCACTGCCTTGTTGCTAAGCAGCCCACTTCCTAATCTTATGTATAAAAGGCACATGAGAGTCCTGATCTAGGAGGTTACAGGAGAGCAGTAAATTAGGATGCATTAATTAGGGGAGGTGATATGAGAATCTGGAGAGCTGGAATGTCAAAAGATAGCATTCTAAGTAAAAGTGATCAGTACAGCTGGAGTTAGGGTTCCTGAGACCTTCATATCCAGGGGGGAAAGCTCCTGCATATTCTGGCCCCACAAGAACCACACAATCTCATTTTCTCTTAATTCCCAACTCAAACCTCTTCTGACACCAAATCAATTTCTTCTTCCTTTCTTCAACCTTTATGCTCTTTTTTGAGATTCATAAGGGCAAGAGTTAAATGTATTCTGTGTTCCACAAATTTCAATATTTCTAAGGGTACAGCAGGTTTAGATGTGCATTAATTAGGGATTCATGAAATACTGTCCATCATTATTCAAATTTGATGCACTTTCCAGCTCCCCTGGTGGCTCAGAAGGTAGAGTCTGCCTGCAACGCAGGAGACTTGGGTTCAATCCCTGAGTCAGGATAATCCCCCGGAGAAGGAAATGACAACCTAATCCAGTATTCTTGTCTGGTTGGAGAAGCCTGGCGGGCTACAGTCCATGGGGTTGCAAAGAACTGGACACTACCCAGCGACTAAACAACAACCACAATGATGGTGATGATGACAAACACTTTTTGAAACACTTATGTGCCAAGCACTTAGCTTAGCATTATACACATATGAATATGTACACACAACATCTAATCCTCATAGAAACCTATGAGGTAGAAACTATCATCATCCCCATTTTACATGTTGAAAATTAATGCACAGGAATTTTCAGTCATTTGCTAAGGACACACATCTAGTAATTGGCAGACATACAATTTGAACCAAGATATGTCTGAAGCTAAACACATGAGCTTAATTAGTACTCTGGGCAACTAGGTAATGGCTTCCACAGGGTAAACTCATGTCATAAAAGATGTTTATGTATAAAAATAACTAACTTTTTGTTTTCTTCAGAGGAACATGAATTTTTCTTTGGTATTTTGTGGATGGTTTATTGCTCTGTATTATATAAATAAATTAATATTTAGAGGAACTATGTATTTACCTTAAAGCAAGTAAATTAAATATTAACAACTACTTTAAGCAGTTATCAGCTTACCTCCTAGGGGAAATCTTTGTTGCAATTAATATATGTACCAGCAGCTGAAAAGAATTGGAGTTCCTCTAGTTAATCTTAAAATATTTAAATATATCAAAACCATAAAGCCGAAAGAATGACATTTAAGATTTTCTAGTTACTAAAAATAATGATAACAAGATACTCAGAACAGACAGATGTAAACCTTGATAGATTCATGTTAATGTATCTGAGTAATGTAAATAGCTCATTTTCCTTCAATCATTGCTGCTCAATATTAAAGTGTATTTTATAACTGGTATTTATTCCTTTGAATTTAAAGAAGTTCAGGAAAAAAATAGTCACTTTACAGAAAAAAATGTTGCAGCTAAAATAAGAATATGGGGGATGGGGGTTTCTAATGGTGCCCTCTACTAAAAATATCAAATAGATAAATATGTATTGCAGAAATTTTCTGTCTAGGGGAAATTCTTTCTTCTACCTGTCAATACTACACTGGCAAATCAAGGACTAACCATGACAAGAAAAGTCACTCATTTCTCTAAATCCATTACTCAGCAGTGTGAATATTAATAGCTAGGGAAAAACCAATTCTCATTTCCTGGCAAAAAGTTTTCCTATTCTTTATGTCATAGGTTTGGTGAAAACAGAAGTTGGGAATCTTAGCAGCTCTTTTTATAAACGAACTAGAATTTTATTAAATAGTATCATCCAACTCTTATTAGAGTATAAAAACCTACCTGCTGTCAACAGGTAGCTGAAAGAGAAGTCAAAATATTTTTGCTTATTATGCAATACATTGGTCATTATGCCATTAATACACTAAAATTTCCATATTAATCTTTGAAATTTTATATAATAACATCTACTCTCAATACTGGAGAAGGAAATGGAAACCCACTCCAGTACTCTTGCCTTGAAAATCCCATGGACGGAGGAGCTTGGTGCAGGCTACTATCCATGGAGTCGCAAAGAGTCGGGCACGACTGAGCGACTTGACTTGACTTGACTCTCAATACAGGAGATAGGTCTGGGTTCTTCAACAATTATTCAATTTTGCAGAGGTCACACTTATTACCTTGGTCAGAAAGACCCCTTGGAGGAGGGCATGGCAACCCACTCCAGGATTCTTGCCTGGAGAATCCCATAGACAGAGGAGCCTGGCGGGGTACAGTCCATAGAGTCACAGTCAGACACGACTGAAGCAACTTAGCACACAGCACACACGCATGATTAACAAAAAGCTGTTAGGAAAACTGGGCACATAGATTGTTTTATTTTGCCTTCGAGAGATACTGTCTGGTTCTCCCACAATCATCAGCTCTTGCTTGGGTTGCTGTGTGGTGCAATTGAAAGAGCACTGAGTTAGACACCCCAAAGCAGAATGTGGATTCTCCGTGTGACCAAGTACATGGCATGTATGAACTCAGTTTCTTGTGAAATTGAGAGCTTTCATTTTTACTTGAGAAGCAAGCCTAAGAAGCCTACTCTGATTTCGAAGCTCAGGGCAATTCACGTTCATATAATTTTGGAGACATCAGAGCTTCAGTGGTCATCTAGTTTGACCACTTCATTTTGTTGAAATGGCAACCTGGCTGCTAGACCCAGATAGCATGACAATGGCTAGAAGAGAAAGCTACCGATATTACAAACCATAGACTGGAAAACTAGAAAAAGTAGACACATGAATTCAAAAAACTCTATAAACATAGTTTAGGAACAAACAATCCACATAATTACAGTTGACTCTAAGAACACAGCAAGAATAGAGTATAGTAAAATAATCTGAATCAACATGAAAACTTTTAGCCATCATGGAACATGTGGCATAATACTTAGTACACATTTATCAATTTAAAAGTGGTAAGTTATGTATTTAAAAGGTTACTCTCTGAAATGGTCAAAACAGTAAAGCTCTCAAAGGCTGAAGATTTTCAGTGACAAATGAATAGTTCACTCACTGAAACACAATATTTCATCTTGATACAGCATATGTTAAAGGTTGAATCTACAGGTATGCAATTTTTTCACACAAAGTTTTATTCACGTTTATTGTAAATAAAACACAAGAGTATTAACAGGAAGGCACAAAGGACTGTGGATTGTGACAGGCAGTACCATCACAGGAAAGGAATATGGTGATGGAGTGAATGACACTTCTGAACAATATATGAAAAATATATGCATATATAATATAAAAAGCAAAAACAATATATAGGCATAATGATGAAAGGATATCTCTACTGACCACATAGGTATATGGAAATACTTTTAAACAGCTGGAAAATACCATCTATAAATAAATGTTCTATTTTCAGTAACAAGATCATTGAAATTGCTCATACAATGAGCCTCAAGCTTGCTGGCTGGTGTTCTATAAACTTCCCACTGTGACTTTTAGTATTTTCTTCTGTCTGACACCATTTTGCTCATTACAGGTTTCCAATAAGTATAATTAAATAAATATATTCAAGATTATACAAATATTCCATTTACTAAACATTTGTTCTGTCTTCCAAGGAAATGCCATTAATATTTGATTTCCTTATTTAATGCTTTTATCAAACTTAAAAATATATGCATTTTGCCTGCTTTAGGATTAAATACTGATACAAAAAATTATTTCCAAAAATACAGTGGATTTTAATTTGGAACCCTAGTCTAAAAATTCAGACTTACCAGTGGAAATTATCAGGGAAGCTTATCAGGGGAAATTATCAACAATTATAGCTGCATTTCTATCACAGGGCTTAAATTTAAAAGTAGGATGGTAGCTTTGGTATGGAGAATTAGGATAGTGGGTTACACAGATTGAACTGTATGATAAAAGCAGTAAAATAAAAGTGGTCTCATCCTTAAGGAGCAAGGGAAAGGGGAAGCAGAAAAGACTAGAACATAGACAATTTACCTTTAGGTAGAAGAGACAAAGGCAAGACTTTTCTTCTCTCTCCTCAACTTCTTTTCAGTACCGGCAAGGATAACTTTTGAATTAACAAAAGATGAAGTCACTAAAATATTCTTTGACCCACGCCTTTCTAGTTTGTTCTTAAGTATGTGTATGTGGTGTAGAAATGGGAGGTAGGGAAAGCTCCTCCAAATTCCAGAACCCCAGAGCCTAGAGGGAATGAGGTCAGTGGTGACTTTTAGGAAGAGTAGAACCTTGGGGTCAAAACCAGAGTCACCAAACCAAATGTCTAGTTTTAAGCAGAAAGTTACAAGATATGCAAAGAAACTGGAAAGTGTGACCCATAGATAGCAAAGTAAAGTAAGCAATGCAAACTGCTGTCAAAGGACTCAGATGCCAGACATAGCAGACAATGATCTCAAATGCATTCTAAGAACTGAAACAAGTCATACTTACACATGTAAAGAAATGTGTGATGACGATTCATTCAATAGAGCATGTCAATAAAAAGATACAAATTATAAAAAAGAATCAAGTGGAAATTCTGGAATTGAAAAGTACAATTACTAAAATAAAAAGTTTATTAAAGGGTTTTAACAGAAGAGTTGGCACAGGAAAGATCCAGGAACTTAAAGAAAGATATATTGATTGAGATCATGCAATCTGAAGAACAGGGAGGGAAAAAATAATTAAAATTGAATAAAATCTCAGAGAGATGTGGCACACTGTTAAGTGCATCAGTATATATGGGTATTGCCTTAACACCAAAACCAAAGATTTCATATAAAAGAAAGCTACTGAAGAATATCCTTAAGAATATAGATGCAAAATCTTCAACAAAATATTAAGCAGTTAAATTCAACAACATATGTCAAGCATGCACTGTGGCCAACTGAGATTTATCACAAGCATATAAAGTTGGTTTAAAATCTAAAAATCTATTAATGTAATATATAATCACAATAAAAAAGGGAAAAAACACAATCAATTGAACAGACATAAAAAAAAATGTGACAAATCCTACAGCCTTTTATGATAAAAAATACTCAGCTGAGTAGGAATAGATAGACACTTCAGTTTGATAATGGGTATCTTCAAAAGTCCACAACTAGCATCATGATTAATGGTGAAGGACTGGATTTTTCCTCCTAAATCAAGAATAAGAAGGATATCTGCTCTTACCATTTCTATTCAAAATTATATTGCAAGTTCTAGTCAGGAAAATTAGACAATAAAATAAAATAAACTGCATCCAGACTAGAGAAGAAGTAAAAGTATCTTTACTTAGATATAACATGAGCTTGCATATAGACTATCCAGAGGAATCCATTTAAAAAACCTCTTGAACTAACAAGTGAGTGCAGAGAATTTGAAGGTTACAAGATCCATATACAAAAAACAATTGTACTTCTACACATAAAAGTGAACAATGTGAAATGAAATTAATAAAAAGTCATTTAATGCCATTTACAATAGCATTAAAAAGAATACAAGTAGAAATATTTTTAATAAAAGAAGTGCAAAACATATGCCCTGAAAATATATTATTGAAAGAAATTAAAGACCACCTAAGTAAATGGAAAAACAGCTTGTTTGAAGAGTTAATATTGTTAAGATGAGAGTATTTCCCAAATTGATCCATGGCTTTGATGCTACCCTTGTTGAAATTCCAGCTGGCCATTGTGCAGAGATTGATAAGCTGATCCTACAATTGTTATGGAAATTCAAAGAACCCAAATAACCAAACAACCTGCTTGTTGTGAGTTCTCTCTAGAGAAGGCAATGACACCCCACTCCAATACTCTTGCCTGGAAAATCCCATGGATGGATGAGCCTGGAAGGCTGNTATCCTTAAGAATATAGATGCAAAATCTTCAACAAAATATTAAGCAGTTAAATTCAACAACATATGTCAAGCATGCACTGTGGCCAACTGAGATTTATCACAAGCATATAAAGTTGGTTTAAAATCTAAAAATCTATTAATGTAATATATAATCACAATAAAAAAGGGAAAAAACACAATCAATTGAACAGACATAAAAAAAAATGTGACAAATCCTACAGCCTTTTATGATAAAAAATACTCAGCTGAGTAGGAATAGATAGACACTTCAGTTTGATAATGGGTATCTTCAAAAGTCCACAACTAGCATCATGATTAATGGTGAAGGACTGGATTTTTCCTCCTAAATCAAGAATAAGAAGGATATCTGCTCTTACCATTTCTATTCAAAATTATATTGCAAGTTCTAGTCAGGAAAATTAGACAATAAAATAAAATAAACTGCATCCAGACTAGAGAAGAAGTAAAAGTATCTTTACTTAGATATAACATGAGCTTGCATATAGACTATCCAGAGGAATCCATTTAAAAAACCTCTTGAACTAACAAGTGAGTGCAGAGAATTTGAAGGTTACAAGATCCATATACAAAAAACAATTGTACTTCTACACATAAAAGTGAACAATGTGAAATGAAATTAATAAAAAGTCATTTAATGCCATTTACAATAGCATTAAAAAGAATACAAGTAGAAATATTTTTAATAAAAGAAGTGCAAAACATATGCCCTGAAAATATATTATTGAAAGAAATTAAAGACCACCTAAGTAAATGGAAAAACAGCTTGTTTGAAGAGTTAATATTGTTAAGATGAGAGTATTTCCCAAATTGATCCATGGCTTTGATGCTACCCTTGTTGAAATTCCAGCTGGCCATTGTGCAGAGATTGATAAGCTGATCCTACAATTGTTATGGAAATTCAAAGAACCCAAATAACCAAACAACCTGCTTGTTGTGAGTTCTCTCTAGAGAAGGCAATGACACCCCACTCCAATACTCTTGCCTGGAAAATCCCATGGATGGATGAGCCTGGAAGGCTGCAGTTCATGGGGTCGCTGAGGGTTGGAGACGACTGAGTGACTTCACTTTCACTTTTCACTTTCATGCACTGGAGAAGGGAATGGCAACCCACTCCATCGTTCTTGCCTGGAGAATCCCAGGGACGGGGGAGCCTGGTGGGCTGCCATCTATGGGGTCGCACAGAGTCGGACACGACTGAAGCGACTCAGCAGCAGAGGAGCCCTTATGGTGAGGAACTGAGTGTGGAACCAGACAGCAGCTGAGATACTCAGGTCCGCAGCCTGAAAGCCCACGAGGCCCTAAGTCTTATCAACAACCATGTGAGTGAGCTTCAAGGCTGGTCCACCTTCTAGTTGAGCTTCGAAATGACTGTTGCCCCAGCTGGCACTTTGATTGAAATCTCTTAAGAGATCCTGAACTGTAGGATCTTGTTAAGTCATATACAACTTTCTGACCCACACAAACTATTTGGTATTAGTGTGCATTGTTTTAAATTGTTACGTTTTTGGCTAATTTGTTGTGAAGCAAAAGATAACAAATACACCCAATAACATTAGTCATTAGAAATATTTCACTTAGATATTTGTACCACATGGGTATGTATTTCTGCAGGATCCCTCAAGAACTCATGCAATTGCTGAAAATATTTCAAACATTTCTATGCCTCAATGCTTTGCTTCTTTATATTTCATCTAAATCCATACTCATGTGTCTACTCTGCTGGGTATACAGACTGCCTTATACATCACTGAACCTACAAAATATACTATTTGCTCCATAGTAAACTTTCATCAGGGTTTCCTTGGTGGCTCAGTGGAAAGAACCTTCCTGCCAATGCCTGAGATGCAGGGTCGATTCCTGGGTCAGGAAGATCCCCTGGAGAAGAAAAGGCAACCCACCCAGTATTCTTGCCTGGAAAAGCCCATGGACAGAGCAACCTGGCATGCTGCAGTCCACAAGGGATCACCAAAGGCTCAGGCATAGCTTAGCGACTAAACACAACCACCAAACAAACAAAAAATTTTCATCAAATCAATGTTTGTTCACAGTTTTACTTTTGATTAAATATTATTACCTTCTCTACATTTCCTGCTTTTGAAATACCCTATTGGTTGTAATTATCAGAGTTTTTTGACATCTGGTATTTGCTATACAGCACTGGGGTTTCCTGGGTGTCACTAGTGGTAAAGAACCCGCCTCCCAGTGCAGGAGACCTAAAAGACCCTGGGTCGATCCCTGAGTCGAAGAGATCCCCTGGAGGAGGGCATGGCATCCCACTCCATTATTCTTGCCTGGAGAATCCCAGGGACAGAGAAGCCTGGTGGGCTACAGTTCATAGGGTTGCAGTCAGGACTGAAGTGACGTAGCATAAGGCTATATATTGCATCATTTAGTAAACACACAGGTTTAGCAGCTAATGAAAGGCAGCACAGTCTCTGTTTTATTTCATTGTGCCATTAATTCTACTATCACATGCCTTTTATTTTTTACTTGAAATTTCTACATAGCTGATTTTATGTGCAGGTCACTGCGACACTTGCCAATTGATCACATTTGCTCTTTGATGGATTTAGGTTTTTTATGAGAACTATTTTAGTGTCAGAATTTTTCATATCAGGAATATTGTGTCTTATGAAAACAAGTTATATAGACTTCAGAAATACATGTAGTGTTTTAAAAGCAGATTAAAAAGCCTGTGCCTTTATTTCTAGAATCTTTTACTTATTTACTTATGAATAAAGTTTCTGACTGTTTGATAAAATGTCAAAAAGAAAACAGCATTTTTGAAAAGTCACCATTGAAGAGGAAAAGTGTTCTTTTTTTCCCTTCAGGATATTTTCAGTCTGCTACTGTTAGTAAATTAAAGAGCTCCTCTCATTTGCAAATTTTAATGAATATATATATATATATATATATATATATATATATAAAACTTCCAACAACAAACCATCATTTCTTACTTTTTTCCCACAAATCTATTGTGGAATGAAATAAATAATTCAGGATTATGCTACGGCTATTCTCTTTCTCCTTTGAAAAGGAGATGAGGGTTAAGTCAGGAATGATTTTTGTAACTTTTTCATCAAGCAGTTTAATATTAGCTGAATATTCTTGTTCTCTTTAGCTTTAATTTTTTGCTGCCATCTTTGAAGTGTTATTTCTATCTGTATTTCTATCTAGTGACAGCAAAATGTATGATTAGTAAAAAGAAAAAAAAAGAATCTAGTTCTCCCATCCTACTGCCTTACTCGTATCTTACAATGACCATATTTGGGTTGCCTGTGATAATCAATAGACTAACACCTTCTATAAAAACATACACATGCATGTACACATTCACATAGCATGTATGTTCATGGATTAAACATGCATATATATAAAAATGCACACACAAACACACACTACATACACATATGGTCATGGACTCAACATAGATGTACAAGTTATTGCCCCCACACACAAACATTCACACTGCAGATTTAAGGGTGTGTGAATTAAGAAACGATGGTGCTTTACAGTAATAATAGTTCTTCTTACACAATGAAATAGTAAAGAAACAGTCTTGCAATATGTTTTTCTCATGATTTGTAGACATTTTGCAACAGAAAATAAACTCTATCCAGAAACAATTCGGAGAAAATCTACAAATGGAAAATTTTGCTTGACTGTTTAACGATTTTTAAAATATCAATATGAAGGTATTAATATGTTATGTGAATCATTTTTGTAAATGTTGTGAGAACAGTTGTGCTTTTCACTGATAAAAGCACAGCACACCTCTGCCAGCCAAGGTCAAACCAAGGAATAGGGAGTAATATCAGGATGGAACTAAAAAGAGATTTAAACACTTTGGGTGTTTTTCAATATAAATTGGTCTTTTAGTTTGAAAATCCCTTTCCATAATTGCTTCGATTGTAGCTAGATGAGTATTTCAAGATGTTCATTCCAAATTTGTGGACCAATATCATCAACGATCGATCACAGAATTTTAGAATTGGAATTGATCAGTGGATTATCTGGTCTTGTGCTTTTGGTTGGCAGATGAGTTGATATAAATTAATTATCTAAAAGCTCTATAGTTTAGAGACTGTAAAAGGGAATCATTACCATTTCAGGGGAGGAAACAGAGGCATGAAGATATTAAATGAGGTGCCAGCTTTATTAGAACATGTTACTAACAGTCAAGGATAAAATTTAGCCTGCCAATATAATGCTTTTCACTATCCTATCCCATCTTAATAGTGAGGATTTTGAAGTGTCATCTGGATATAGAAAGATAATAATTCAATAAGAAAGAAATATGCTTCCTGACTCTCTGGACAACACACATATTGTCATCCTATGTTTACAGTTAAAGCTGGGATTCTAATGTCATGCCTTGAATAATCCTGATTAGTTTCATTGAGCTCAACATCAGAAGGAAAAGAACAATGTCATTTCTGTATATGTGTTTAACAGACTTCACTTTAGTTATTATATTTTGATTATGCAAACTATAATAAAATTTTTTTCTTACAAAGTATACTTATAAGCTTCAGTTTAGTTTCTAACCACACTGACTAAACAAATATAAGTGTACTGAATGGACTCTAAATAGCTTTCAACATTTCATTATAAACCAATTACATCTGAGTCTTTCCCAGTGCTCTCAGCATGGCTTTAAAAAATTTACACAAACAGGTGAAATCAACCATTATGAAATGTAATCTACCTGCCTAAAAAGCAAGGCTTCAGAGGGAGGATGAGGTGAGGGGAAGTTCAAGCCAAATGATAAATATAGTTTATTTTCAAGGTAACTGCTCTGAGAAAATTCAGCCTGCTTACTCAAGGTAAGTTTATTTTTTGAAAAAGGAATATTTACTTAATTTTCCAATGTTATGAAGCAGCACAAAATTTTTTAGACATTCCCTGAAAGTGAGGATCAAACTTTTGTAAATCCATATTTTGAACAATAGTTGTGTGTTTTTTTTAAAAGATATAACCACATAATTGTCTGGATTTAGAAAAATCATAATTGATTAATAACCATTGAATGCTGATCGTATGCTCTCTAAGTACATTATCCATATCCACAAAGTGGTCCTATGAGGTGGTTGTCATGATTATTCTCATTTTTACAGATGGGAAAACTAAGACACAGAGGTTAAGTAATTTTTGTTCAAGTTCAAACAGCCATTGATGGAAGGTCAGGATTCAAACACAGTCTTGAGTCCATGATCTTAACTGCTTTTTATGCTCCCACAATTACTAGTGAGGATCCTACGTGCAGATCTGACATAAGTCTTGGGATTTAGAGATGGAAAGAAGGGTGATCTACTAACATAATAATTAGGCATAATGTTATAAAATATTTTAGTACTTATAAGGCCTTGGGTTTGTGCCTTCCAATTTGACTTTAAAAAAATATCTATCAGCAATTATACAGTGCAAATAAACTATTTATTAAAAAAAAAACTCCTTAAGATGGAGGCCTTTGGGGGATTCATATACCCCTTGTGACCATCTGCCACACTGTGTGAAGATGTGAGAATATGCCTCTGAGTGTTTTTCTGGGAAAACAATTTCTTTCAGTAGATTGTTAAAAAGATAGATGATTTACTTCCTATCTAGCACAGAGGTGGGCAAACTTTGTCAGTAAAGGTCCAGATAGTAATTATTTGAGATGGACTTTGTGGGACATCCAATCTCTTTTGGAGCTACCCAACTCTCCCATTGCAATGAAGAAGCAGCTTCAGACAATGTATAAAAAGAAGAATGTNATCAACCATTATGAAATGTAATCTACCTGCCTAAAAAGCAAGGCTTCAGAGGGAGGATGAGGTGAGGGGAAGTTCAAGCCAAATGATAAATATAGTTTATTTTCAAGGTAACTGCTCTGAGAAAATTCAGCCTGCTTACTCAAGGTAAGTTTATTTTTTGAAAAAGGAATATTTACTTAATTTTCCAATGTTATGAAGCAGCACAAAATTTTTTAGACATTTCCTGAAAGTGAGAATCAAACTTTTGTAAATCCATATTTTGAACAATAGTTGTGTGTTTTTTTTTTTTAAAAGATATAACCACATAATTGTCTGGATTTAGAAAAATCATAATTGATTAATAACCATTGAATGCTGATCGTATGCTCTCTAAGTACATTATCCATATCCACAAAGTGGTCCTATGAGGTGGTTGTCATGATTATTCTCATTTTTACAGATGGGAAAACTAAGACACAGAGGTTAAGTAATTTTTGTTCAAGTTCAAACAGCCATTGATGGAAGGTCAGGATTCAAACACAGTCTTGAGTCCATGATCTTAACTGCTTTTTATGCTCCCACAATTACTAGTGAGGATCCTATGTGCAGATCTGACATAAGTCTTGGGATTTAGAGATGGAAAGAAGGGTGATCTACTAACATAATAATTAGGCATAATGTTATAAAATATTTTAGTACTTATAAGGCCTTGGGTTTGTGCCACCCAATTTGACTTTAAAAAAATATCTATCAGCAATTACACAGTGCAAATAAACTATTTATTAAAAAAAAAAACGCCTTAAGATGGAGGCCTTTGGGGGATTCATATACCCCTTGTGACCATCTGCCACACTGTGTGAAGATGTGAGAATATGCCTCTGAGTGTTTTTCTGGGAAAACAATTTCTTTCAGTAGATTGTTAAAAAGATAGATGATTTACTTCCTATCTAGCACAGAGGTGGGCAAACTTTGTCAGTAAAGGTCCAGATAGTAATTATTTGAGATGGACTTTGTGGGACATCCAATCTCTTTTGGAGCTACCCAACTCTCCCATTGCAATGAAGAAGCAGCTTCAGACAATGTATAAAAAGAAGAATGTGGTGCTATTCCAATCACACTTTATTTATGGACATTGAAACGTGAATTGCGTGTAATTTTTATGTCACAGAATATTATTGTCTCTGTTTTTTTTCATTTTAAAACATAAATTCAAAAAACCCAAACAAAATTATCTTAGCTCAGAACAATATAAAGCAAGTAACAGGCCAAATTTGGCTGACTGGCCATAGTAGCCCAACTCCTAGTCAAGAGCAATGGTTCTCAAAGTGCAGTTCCAGCAGCAAGGGCATCCTCTGTAAATTTGTCAGAAATGCAAATTCTCAGGCCTATTTGACAATCTACTGAACCAGAAACCCCAGCATATGTGTTTTAAAAAGTCTTCTAAGTGGAAAAGATACATGCTTGGTTTGAGAATCACTGGTCTAGAGTCATTGTTCTAAGGACTCGATTTATCTATTTATTCACCGAAAAAGCAAGACAGTTCCAGAAAAACATATATTACTGCTTTATTGACTATGCCAAAGTCTTTGACTGTGTGGATCACAATAAACTGTGGAAAATTCAGAAAGCAATGGCAATATCAGACCACCTGACCTGCCTCTTGAGAAATTTGTATGCAGGTCAGAAAGCAACAGTTAGAACTGCACATGGAACAACAGACTGGTTCCAAACAGGAAAAGGAGTACATTAAGGGTGTATATTGTCACCCTGCTTATTTAACTTATATGCAGAGTACACCATGAGAATTGATGGGATGGAAGAAGCACAAGCTGGAATCAAGATTGCCAGGAGAAATATCAATAACCTCATCATACCACCCTTATGGCAGAAAGTGAAGAGGAACTAAAGAACCTCTTTATGAAACTGAAAGAGGAGAGTGAAGAAGCTGGCTTAGAGCTCAACATTCAGAAAACTAAGATTATGGCATCTGGTCCCACCACTTCATGGAAAACAGAGGGGAAATGGTGGTGGACTGTATCTTTTTGGGCTCCAAAATCACTGCAGATTGATTGCAGCCATGAAATTAAAGGACACTTACTCCTTGGAAGGAAAGTTATGACCAACCTAGATAGCATATTGGAAAGCAGAGACATTACTTTGCCAACAGAGGTCTATCTAGTCAAGGCTATGGTTTTTCCAGTAGTCATGTATGGATGTGAGTGTTGGACTATAAAGAAAGCTGAGCATCAAAGAATTAATGCTTTTGAACTGTGGTGTTGGAGAAGACTCTTGAGAGTTCCTTGGACTGCAAGGAGATCCAATCAGTCCATCCTAAAGGAGACCAGTCCTGAGTGTTCATTGGAAGGACTGATGTTGAAACTGAAACTCCAATACTTTGGCTACCTGATGTGAAGAGCTGACTCATTTGAAAAGATCCTGATGCTGGAAAAGATTGAAGGCAGCAGGAAAAGGGGATGACAGAGGATGAGTTGGCTGGATGGCATCACTGACTCAATGGGCATGAATGTGGGTAAACTCTGGGAGATGGTGATGGACAAGGAGGCCTGGCATGCTGCAGTCCATGGGGTCTCAAAGGGTTGGACACGACTTAGTGACTGAATTGAACTGATTTATTCACCCTTGCAACAAATACTTTCTGAGGGGACAGTTATATATACTAAAAATCTGACTTAGGTGGTACAGATGTAAAGAACCACCCTGCCAATGCAGGGGATACAAGAGATGCGGGTTCAATGTCTGTTGAGAAGATCCCCTCGAGGGGGAATGACTACCTACTCCAGTATTCTTGCCTGGAAAATCCCATGGATGGCATCACTGACTCAATGAACATGAGTTTGAGCAAACTCTGGGAGATAGTGAAGGACAGGGAAGTGTGCTACAGTCCATGGAGTCACAAAGATTTGGACACAAATTAGCAACTGAACAAGAACAAGGAATACAGCAGAGAAAGTACTATTTTCCCTATTCATAGTATAATACCTTCATAAAGCAGGAGATGGTAACTTTCTGACAACGACTCAATTTTTTAAAAAATATATTCACAGTCATTTTATTTAAAAAAAATTTATTTTTACTTTATTTTGCTTTACATTTCTGTATTGGTTTTGCCATACATTGACATGAATCAGCCACGGGTGTACATGAGTTCCCAATCCTGAAACCCCTCCCACCTCTTACCCCATATCATATCTCTGGATCATCCCCATGCACCAGCCCCAAACATCCTGTATCCTGTATTGAACATAGACTGGCGCTTCGTTTCTTACCTGATAGCATACATGTTTCAATGCCATTCTCCCAAATCATCCCACCCTCTCCCTCTCCCACAAAGTCTAAAAGTCCATTCTATACATCTGTGTCTCTTCCTGTCTCGCATAGAGGGTTATCATTACCATCTTTCTAAATTCCATATATATGTGTTAGTATACTGTATTGGTGTTTTTCTTTCTGGCTTACTTCACTCTGTATAATAGGCTCCAGTTTCATCCACCTCAGTAGAACTGATTCAAATGTATTCTTAATTTTTTGAATACATTTTATAGTACATCATGACCCAGTACATACACATGTACACACACATGCCTGAAACAAAATAATACGAAGCAGTATGTACACTTAACTCTTATGGTGGCATATATTGTTTCAGTTGTGTCCAAGTCTTTGCAGTCCTATGGACTGTAGCTTGCCAGGTTCCTCTGTCCATGGAATTCTCCAGACAAGAATACTGAAGTGGGTTGCCATGCCTTCCTTCAGGGGATCTTCCCAACCCAGGGATCAAACCTGCATCTCTAGTGTCTCCTGCAGTGGCAGGTGGATTCTTATCAGTAGCTCCACTGAGAAGCCCTAACACTTGTGGCACACTCTTGTATTTTCTGTTCTATTCTATTTCTATTGGATTAAACTCAATAAGCTGATTTTACAATCCCTAATATATCACAATTCATAGTCTGAAAAATACTTCAATAAAATGTACTCACCAGTGCAAATTCCTTGTTGAGAATCATCTGCTCAACTAAAGATGACTCATTGTGAAAGAGGTGGGGCTGCATATGGCTCCACATGTGAGGAAACCACCAGAACTCATCCACAGACCGAAGCAAAAGGTCATCTCCCTCATCCTCCTCTTCAGTCCCTGTAAAACGTATAAAAAATGGCTTAAGTGAAAAATTTGTATTAGCTTAAAGGTTATGTTTGTCAGATTATTATTCTTGCTACTGATACCTAAATCCAATTTTGTGCTGTTTTAATAAAAGAGAAATGACCATAGCCTAAATTACATGAGAGGCAGTGGGATTAGGGGTTGGGATGGGAAGGGGTAAGTGCAGATGTTTACATTTAGATTTCAGGGATATTTTATCACTGACATTGTTTAGATTTGTTAGCATATGGTGGTAACAACAACAACATAAAAAAGAAGAGCAAGTTTTAGTCTATTTTTGTTTTAAAGTTATCAACTATTAATTCTCTCCTTTATTGGATGCATAGGGGAAACTGGATAAAAGATTATTCTTTTTACTCTTAAAAATATTTCTGCATATAAGCCTAATATTGAACTGAATAATTTTAAATTTAAATGATTTTGTCAGTTAATTTTTTTATTATAAAATATATTCTTATTGAAGACAAGCAGAAAGCATAGACAATGATACATAAAACTCAGAAACAAAACCAAAACCAAAACTCATCTTTGGAACTAATCAGTAGAAGCATTTTTGTATTTTTCATTGACTCTTTTCCTACTTATTTTTTTAAAAGTTGAGATCTTACTGTATAAATATGTTTATGTCCCTATATTTTAGAATTACCATTATAAGCATAAATATTTCTCATTTTATATAATAATTTAATAAAACATAAACAATAAATCAATTAACACAATAGAAACTTGAATTGAGAATTTAAAACTAGTATTAATTTTTCATCCTCTATTAGGAAAATTTGTTAACAATGCCTAACACATAGAAAAAGCCATTTGTCATACAAGAGGGGGAAATAAGGGAAGGAAAACAACATTAGCAAGTTAGTTCCAAGGAAATTCACTATGCTACAGCAATCCAAGGACATGTTCATGGCATGAAATCATAATTTTTGTACAATTTTATAATATTTAGTTCCATTTTAAAATAATCTGAACAATAACATAATTGATTCCTATATGGTCTCTGGATACTTAACTAAACAAGCAAAGTAACAAATCCTGGCTTACAGTGTGAGGTGGATTTATTTGGATAATTTTTTTCTTCAAATTGGAGTATGTTTTATGATGATTTTATATTGTTTACTTTAAAAAATATTAAAGGGATTTTTAAAAGAGTCTTCTTTGAATATACCTTTTCAAGTGTCTTGTAGTAAAGACAGCATGAATCATGAAGAAGTGCCATGAGATGGTTAAAGCATATATTTGTTTAAGTGTATCCTTGGCTATGTGATCTTGTATAAGTTAATTTGTTTGAGTCTTAGTTTCCTGGTTTAAAATGGAGGTATAAAAATCTGTCTCATGGGCTCTTGTGAAGAATCAATGAGATCAGTTTATTAAAGCACTCAACATTGTGACTTGTTGATTCATAAATATTAAGATTGCTTTCTTCTTAAAAATAGTATGTACTGGTTTATGCCTGTGGTGTTCTAAAGTTGCATATTTTCACACATTCTTAAAAATATTGCCTTGCCTAGATTATCAAATTTTTGAAGTCTGAAATTGGATCCTTTTAACTTACATTGTATCATGCCACTTCCCCAGGAAGTTAAATAAGAGAAAACTTTACCTCAGTCTCTATTAATATATAGTCACTGAATTTTAGAAACTTCATATATTGGCTTAAGTGCATGTCAACTTTTGTGTGTATTTATATGTATGCGTTATTCTTGGTATATATCTTATAATCCATAATTCTCAAAAGGTGTAAGGAACAACAAGTTCAACTGGGACTATTACTACTATAATAGTTGCTACTATACACAGAGGAAAGAAACAGAAGTTTTGAAAGTGATCAAGTTCTATGAATAAGATAAGCAGACAAAAATCCTTAATTTTTTTAACTTGAGCCAAAATTAGTATTATAGACATACAGTTCACTGGCTTTGTTAATATATTAAGAATTTCAAATATTGAAATCCAAATGTAAAGAAGTTTGTCACTTCCTCAGATGGATTTTAAGTATGAAGTGTTTTTAATACAGACCAAGTGTTTCTCATGGTCATAATTTAGCAGACTAGGGCATAGATTAGAAATAGCTACTGTATGTCACATGAGATGAATGAATTGACAGTTCTCCCACAGTTTTGTTGTGCTTCGAATATAGACTGAGAAAAGCCTACATTCACTTTAAACTCCACAGATGGTTATTGGAANGTCATAATTTAGCAGACTAGGGCATAGATTAGAAATAGCTACTGTATGTCACATGAGATGAATGAATTGACAGTTCTCCCACAGTTTTGTTGTGCTTCGAATATAGACTGAGAAAAGCCTACATTCACTTTAAACTCCACAGATGGTTACTGGAAGCAGCAGGAAATGTGTAATGCATACTTGACCAGGAAAGAGGTCAATTACTCAAATTTAAAGATAATTTTTCTGACTACTCAGAAGTCAGAGATGCATGACTGATCATAAAATCTTGGTAATTTTTATACCAGAAAGTGTGGTAATTGGTAAGCACTCCCCACAATATTAGGAGTGATGTTTAAAACCTCTGTTTTTCACTCCATGGAGTAATTTCCCATCAGCTTTTCTCTTCTTCTATACAAGTCATATAATTCAAAGCCACATAAGGCAAGCTGATGACTTTAGAACTGCTTAATAGAATATACGATATCAAATCATACTGAGGGATCAAGGAAGAATTTCAAATGTTTTGAATCCAGCTAAATGAAACTATTATGTTTTTGACTCATTTGTAAATACTTATTTTTCTGATACCCAACATATGATTAAATTACAGGTAAGAATATAATTAAAAGTTCATACATGACTATTGAGCACAAATTCTAGTCTGTTCAGGTATCTATGTTCAAATGGATCCTTTTACCTCTAACCTGATTAAATTTAATCTACATCATTGTTAATTTAAAAATATGGAATTTTTATTCTCATTTAAACTTTATCTCATTTTACTTTCCTGATTCCCAGAAGATAAAAGTGTTTAATTCAGAAATAAAATATTTATGCACTCATTTCTTTGTTTCTGCTTTTGGAGTATCTGTGTTATATGATAATAGTATGCCTCTGAAAGTTTTTTAGTCTGCGAAATAAGAATAAGTTTAGCAAGCTCTGGGCTGTAGATTAGTTTCCATAAGGCACAGTTGTGACATTAAAATCAGATACATAAAATTCCAGAAGTTTATCAGTTTTGTATAAATGTTTCTCATATTTCCTATTATATGTGAAATTTTATAATTCTGAAATGGCAAGAAGAGGTTTCTAACTTTCTTTGTGTATTGAATCTGGCACATTTCCATATAGGTGAGTAGAGAATAAATTAAACTTAAATATACTAAATAAAAAAATTGTTTGATGATTTAAATTGATTAAAAGCTACCTATAGTTCCAAAATTGGAAAACAGAACCATATGAATAATTCACTATTTTTAAATAATATTTGATTCTTATATAAAAATACTTAGTAATAAAAATATTTGCATATCCTGACATGCTATGTGCTGTTCTATATAAGAGATATTATTATTCCCATTTTGGAGATGCAGGCATTGAGGCACAGAAAAATAACCTGTTTATGATCACATAGCTAGTGTAATGTCAGAACCTAGATTTAAACAAAAGCAGGTTGTTTCCGATGTCTAGTCTTTGAAGCAGTACATTATAAAGTAAAACAAAAGCAAACAAAAGAGAATGAATGTAACACTTTTTCACTTTTGTATTTAAAAGTTAGTTTTTTATAGGTTCTGTTTTGTTTATATATATATAAATGAACTCTCATGGAAAAGACATGTATTTATCCAGTTTGAAAATATTATACATAAGGTAATTGTTTGTGTCATATTCAATTTATTGTCAATTACAAAAACTGGTAATGATTGTCACCAGAAATCCTGCCCTACAAAAAATGTTAGTAGCTCTCCATCCCTACAAGTCATCTTGATCCTGTAATGTCTCCATTTTTCAATTGAGCTTTCATTGTGCAATTCCAATCATGCTTTAAAATATATCCAGACTAAAAGATTATACTCTGAACTCCATGCTTTTATTATTATTATTATTTTTATTTTTTTACTTTCAATCAGCAGAATGTCCTTCCTCTTTCAATTTGGCACCCATGAGTGAATGACTTTTAGGAATGTGCTTTTGGGGCGAGATTGTTTTCAGCATGTGAAGGACAGAGAAACTGAACAGGAAAGAATACATGGAAAATACAAATAAGTGAAGCAGTCTCGGAATACAGAATCTATCTTTATTACACTAGGCATATGTGATTAAGTGTCTTCAAAACAATGAAACTCATCAATCAGCATCTTCATGCATTGGAAAATCAGATCGTTCTGGGAGAATCTGAGACGGTGATTGTGACAAGGCCATCTTTTCATGGTTACCTGTCACAGCCAAGTGTATAGATAAGGAAAGAACTTTTCTGATTTGTTAAGCTCCTGGTAGTTAAACCTTCATATAGGAAGCGACTAGATAGGGAAGAGGCATGCCCTAGCAAAAGTGAATACTATCAATATTTAACTCCAATCTTGAGGAAACCCTGATATCCTCAAATGAATGAATAAGTACTTAATATAGCATGATTGTACCCTTGGAAAATGTCATGGATGCATTTCAATGATTCTACACATAATGTAGCCAATCAAATAAAGCTTAATATCACAGAGCATAACAGAATAGTGTTCCTTCCATTATTTTTATTAGGTCAGTACCAACATAAATTGTCAATAAGGTCCAATTAAGAGATACAATTAAAATATATATTTTTTATTATTGTTTAGTTTCTTCCTCCAACAAGTGTCCCTGTGATATTAACTAGTGTGTTCATTTCCTAGTGGGATGTGTAGTGTACATGCTCAGGATTATAAAAAAGAAATGGGAAGTGTTATAACTTGCTATCAACATTAACTCGGCAAATGTCTGACAGGTTAGTAGATTTGAATATGAAAAGTGAATAAAAGCTGATGCAGTTATCCAGATATATTTCAGCCAGAAGAATGCCTTTTACTTTTCTTATACAGCTACTTAAGACAAAATAGTATTGTTTGTGTGTAAACTCCAAATAATCCCATATTTTTCCCCAGCATCAGTAGACATAGTCTTTAGAGTTACCTGCTTTATAACTTCATAATCAGTGATTCTTAGGTCTAGATTCATTTTTTGAGGGGGTTTTGAAAAAGGTTTATAAAACCATGTCTATTTTCAAAATTGTAAGCTAGAATTGCTTTTGCTGTGTAGATGTGATGACCCAAATCTTTTACTGCAAAATATCCTTTTAAAATATGCAGTGATTTCATTTATCAACTGGTCTAAATACCAATTTTCCTTCTATTACTTTAAACAGATTTACATGTTTCAAAGCAGGAGGAAAAAAGCATTAAAGAAAAGCCAATATGACACTGCGGCTTCAATGTTCTAATAAACCTCCTGAGCCTCTTTGGGTAAACATTAAAAAACCTCTTTGGGTAAATGAACTGAATTTGTGATAATTAAAGACTACCTTTGCATGAGATACTTTTAATGAGTCAATAAATTGCATGCATAGAGAATACTGTGAAATGTTTTTACTATAATATTATGAAGTAACAACAATGGNTTCAGCATGTGAAGGACAGAGAAACTGAACAGGAAAGAATACATGGAAAATACAAATAAGTGAAGCAGTCTCGGAATACAGAATCTATCTTTATTACACTAGGCATATGTGATTAAGTGTCTTCAAAACAATGAAACTCATCAATCAGCATCTTCATGCATTGGAAAATCAGATCGTTCTGGGAGAATCTGAAACGGTGATTGTGACAAGGCCATCTTTTCATGGTTACCTGTCACAGCCAAGTGTATAGATAAGGAAAGAACTTTTCTGATTTGTTAAGCTCCTGGTAGTTAAACCTTCATATAGGAAGCGACTAGATAGGGAAGAGGCATGCCCTAGCAAAAGTGAATACTATCAATATTTAACTCCAATCTTGAGGAAACCCTGATATCCTCAAATGAATGAATAAGTACTTAATATAGCATGATTGTACCCTTGGAAAATGTCATGGATGCATTTCAATGATTCTACACATAATGTAGCCAATCAAATAAAGCTTAATATCACAGAGCATAACAGAATAGTGTTCCTTCCATTATTTTTATTAGGTCAGTACCAACATAAATTGTCAATAAGGTCCAATTAAGAGATACAATTAAAATATATATTTTTTATTATTGTTTAGTTTCTTCCTCCAACAAGTGTCCCTGTGATATTAACTAGTGTGTTCATTTCCTAGTGGGATGTGTAGTGTACATGCTCAGGATTATAAAAAAGAAATGGGAAGTGTTATAACTTGCTATCAACATTAACTCGGCAAATGTCTGACAGGTTAGTAGATTTGAATATGAAAAGTGAATAAAAGCTGATGCAGTTATCCAGATATATTTCAGCCAGAAGAATGCCTTTTACTTTTCTTATACAGCTACTTAAGACAAAATAGTATTGTTTGTGTGTAAACTCCAAATAATCCCATATTTTTCCCCAGCATCAGTAGACATAGTCTTTAGAGTTACCTGCTTTATAACTTCATAATCAGTGATTCTTAGGTCTAGACTCATTTTTTGAGGGGGTTTTGAAAAAGGTTTATAAAACCATGTCTATTTTCAAAATTGTAAGCTAGAATTGCTTTTGCTGTGTAGATGTGATGACCCAAATCTTTTACTGCAAAATATCCTTTTAAAATATGCAGTGATTTCATTTATCAACTGGTCTAAATACCAATTTTCCTTCTATTACTTTAAACAGATTTACATGTTTCAAAGCAGGAGGAAAAAAGCATTAAAGAAAAGCCAATATGACACTGCGGCTTCAATGTTCTAATAAACCTCCTGAGCCTCTTTGGGTAAACATTAAAAAACCTCTTTGGGTAAATGAACTGAATTTGTGATAATTAAAGACTACCTTTGCATGAGATACTTTTAATGAGTCAATAAATTGCATGCATAGAGAATACTGTGAAATGTTTTTACTATAATATTATGAAGTAACAACAATGGAAAGCCCTAAACAAAGCATTTAGCTTTCACCAAAGACGCAGAAGTAGTAGCAGGTAGTAGGCATTGCCCTAATACAAACCCTCAGACACCATTTTGTGCCATTAAGACAATCACTTTCACTCACATAGTTTTCTCCAAATTAGTACCTGCCATTATAATGCTGCTATTCAGAAAATAAGAGTCAAATTCTGGAGGTAAAATGGGTAAAGAGGTGAAAAATAGCAGAACATGGAGTAGCCCATGAGCATCAATCACATTTTGAGGATTTGTTTGAAGGCTGAGACTGACAAGAAATGAAACTGTGATTGGATAGATGCGGTAAGAAATACAAGTTTGAATGTGATGGTTTTAATGCATGTTGGCCAAATCATTGTAATATTCTTAAGGAAAATCCTGAAGGGACAATAAATTAAGCAAGATGACTCAAGATCTATTAACTTTCTCTGAAGCTAAAATTCCTCTCTTACCACTATATGTTTTCCAAAGGAAAAAAATATACTAAAAATATGCGTCCCTAGGTTGTCCTACAATTTTAAAACATTGTGCATTGTTATTATTACCATTATCATCTCATTGTCGTCATCTTCATCGCCATCGTCTCTATGCTTCACAGGATGCGTAGACACAGTTAGAACAATGGTTATAGTTTCTTTTACTGAGTTGACTAAGTCATTTCTCTTGCTGTTTTGCCCTGACTCCAACAGTATTTGCCAAAGTAAACAAGTTTCACTGACTTTGGATTTGGCTACTCATAATGCACCCAAGTTTTTCCCATAATCCATCTGAATATTCTATTTCTTCTACTTTTGAAACATTAAAAATCCTCTCTCCTATTTATATGTAGCTGCCTGAGAACACAAAGCTCCTTCTTACCTGTGTGGTAAAACTTCCCTGAAAATCCAAGGTTGAAGGTAAAATTTGCAACCTGAGTGCGCAGTAAATTTTGAGTCTCTAGTAATGCCTGAAATAAATAAGAAATTAACATGATTTTAGAAAATTAAATATGAAGCTTCTGGGATGCCTCTTTTTCAAATGCGTATGCATGAATGAAACAAAATAATGCGGTCTTTGTTGCTTTTGGGGGGTTTTATAGCTACTGTTATGTGCTATTCATATTCCAGGTATTATAATCACTTTTGTTATTATTTTTATTGAAATTTACCAAATCATGAAGCAGTTAAGTCTTAAGCATATTATAAATTGCTGAGAGGCAATTCTCTAATCACACAGCACTGAAATCATTTTTCATTTCTATGTGAGACATTTCTTGAATTTTAGATCATTATACTTCTTTTCTTTGGGGAAATTTTTTCACAGTGGTTGGATATAGACAGGTTCTGTATTTGTTGGTAAGGGATAGGAAGATAACTTTAGTTTGAGTTCCAGTTGAGTATTTTATTTAACTGTGCAATCTCTCCTGTCATTTTTAAGGCATACTTATTGAGTTGAAAGCTTGGATTTTTATTTTACAAATTAAAAGGAAATTTATATTTTACAGGATGTTAATTATAGACCTTGCGATATAAACAAGGAAAGGGGAGGCAGGAAATCAGTAATTCCATAAAGAAATATTCTCTAAACATAGAAAAATGTTTCCTACTTCTCATTCTGGAATTATTAGAGGTCAGTTTCTTGCTTGTAGACAGGATAAGAACATCTGGACAATAATGTTTGAGTCAGACTTAGTCCTGTCAATTTTCTGCCAATCATTCTATTGCTATTATTTCTATGTCGACATATGTAGTATAATTCAGAATCTTATATCCTTGGGCATTGTAATTTGATTATTGATTCAGAATGCTTTTTCAATTTTTTAAATGAATTTTTTTTGAGAATATGTGAGGGAATTTTATTTTATTTTATAGGGAGTTTATTTTCTTCTGATGTAAGTGAGAAACTCTTTCCAACTAGAGATATAACTAAGGTCGTTTTTTGGTTGCTCCTATCCATCTTTTAAGGTAAAAAAGAGTAGAGATTTAGACAATTTCTTTTGAGCATGAGTGAACTTTATTTTTTATTCCCCCAAGAGTTAAGAGAGCTTTCCTGCAAATTTATAAAGAAAAAGAAGAGAATTACAAGGTTGATAAGCTGTATGGTTCCTGGTTATCCAAGATTACAGCTATACTGGGTATAATCCTGGCTAATCTTATTTAAATATCATCAGCTAAGTAGAAAAAGGAAAAAAAAATAGACATACTAGTGTAACTAGATTTTAAAAGTTTCCCCCCAAAGCGATTTATATTGAAGATAAAAAAATAGAATTAAAAATAAATAATTGAGCTTACTGGTATATACTCTGGAATATAGCTGTAAAATTTTTTTAAAATCATGCATCTTTTTTAATTAGGAAGTTTTTTTTTTCTTCTTTGTTTCTTGTTTGATTCAACGTACAATCCCTGAGCATCTATACCTTGAAATAGTTTTGGGTTTGTTTTTTTTTTCAAAATTTAAGTTTATTAAGTTCTTCCTTTCCCTGTTCTCACAACTCTATCCCCATCTACTCCACCTCTGTTCTTGAAATCATTCTTTATTCCATTTTTACTAATCCACCATCCATTCTTAAATTCAGTAAATATTTATTCTAGATGGATACAGTGTGGAGTTTGGTAAGCATAGCCTCTGTCACCTTGGGCTTTACTGAAAGGGAGAGTGATATTAAATAGAGGATCCCTCAAATGGAAAATTACAAATCGTAAGAGCTCCTAAAGAAATCTAGAGCGTGTTGTGATAGATGCAATAAGACATTTAATTTAGACTGAGAAAGTGGGCCCACTTGATGCCTTCCTAGGGGCCATCTAAAAGAGTTCTAAGCAGACCTACGTCTTTTTCTTGGGCTTTAAAACGCTATAGACTGCTAACGGTTTTCCCACCTTCCTCTATTCTATTTTACACTGTGCAGTCACACTAACATCCCAAAGATAGCAATGCATTTCACCCTTGCGGTCAGGGAAGCCATTTAATTAGGGACTCAGCTTTGTTGGTCATTTTACTTCTTCTTATCCTTTCCCTTGTTTGTGAAATGAGATCGTGCTTAACACTTGTTTCACACAATTATTATGAAGATTACATTGTAAAAGGCATACAAAGTGCTAAGCTAAGTGCCTGGTATATAATAAAATCTTGAAAAATGCTGTTGATGACTACTTAATTGGAGAAGGCAATGGCACCCCAGTCCAGTACTCTTGCCTGGAAAATCCCATGGAAAGAGGAGCCTGGTGGGCTACAGTCCATGGGATCACAAAGAGTCGGACATGACTGAGCGACTTCACTTTGACTTTTCACTTTCATGCATCGGAGAAGGAAATGGCAACCCACTCCAGAATTCTTGCCTAGAGAATCCAAGGGATGGGGGAGCCTGGTGGGCTGCCATCTATGGGGTCGCACAGAGTCAGACACGACTAGCAGTAGCAGTAGTCGTGTATTTAATATGGCAACTTCTTAGCACAAGGTAGGTATCAGTGGTGTCTCCATGTTTAAGCTACCTGCAAATCACACTGTCTTCTGTATTATTCCCCACCTTCTACATTTTTCCATGTCTTTTGTTTTGTTTTGTTTTGTTTAATCCTGAAAAGTGTCCAGTTGTTCCTCATCCCATTTATCATCAGCCTTACCCATTTTTAAAGCTTGGTCCAAACCTCCTCTGTTTGTATGCAAGCCTTCCCTGATGCCTTAAGGCTTTTCCTTTTTCTCATCTCCCAAAATAAGATCCTAAATTGTTTTTCTTAAGACTTGCATCATTTTCATTTACTGCTCATTTTACATATGCCATGTTGCTAAATATATTTTCATATATGTGGAAGACATTTAAAATGTAATAAAAAGCTATATTAACCTACTGAGTTAGTTTCATTTATTTTTATTACAAACATTTTTTTCTGATGGTAAAATGATAAAAATGGCTCATGGGCCATACCATTACATGAGATAGATAGAATTCTGTATTTCATACATTATAACATTGATGTCTTATAATCTTAAATTGTAAATTGTGTAGTAAGACAGGCTCTCACAGGCAAGGGCAGATGGATTTTCTTTCACTGGAGCTAATTAGCTATATGAAGAATTTGACAGACTTTTCCATTTACAAAAGAATTGGAGTTGTCTATTCACAACCTCCCAATATGTAATCTTGATTAATTTGGAGTAAAATAACAATTTCTATAAGCAAAAACAAAACACATGGATNTGGATGGCATCACTGACTCGATGGACGTGAGACTGAGTGAACTCCGGGAGTTGGTGATGGACAGGGAGGCCTGGCGTGCTGCGATTCGTGGTGGCGCAAAGAGTCGAACACGACTGAGCGACTGAACTGAACTGAAGCTTAGGTTCTTGATGTCTCATTGGAAAAAATTAAGAGGTGGATTTGTTCTGGTTCAGAGAGAAGCACATTCTGCAGGGTGTGGCCATCTCAGAGTGCAAGTGCAGTGGCCATGGAATGTGGTGTGGTTAGTTTGGGCAAGCCGGGTTATTTCCCATGCTAATGAGTGGGAGGATCGTTCCAACAATTGGGAAACCACCCACTCCTTGGTCTTTCGAGGCTGCCTTGGAACTGTCCTGCCACCTCAGGGTGTATCATTTAGCTTGCAGATTGGGGATCAGGGTTTAGTTGAATTTGACTTGTCACCTTGGACCCATTTGATTTTAATCTANACCACCCACTCCTTGGTCTTTCGAGGCTGCCTTGGAACTGTCCTGCCACCTCAGGGTGTATCATTTAGCTTGCAGATTGGGGATCAGGGTTTAGTTGAATTTGACTTGTCACCTTGGACCCATTTGATTTTAATCTAGTTTATGTTGTGCCCTTGGACTATGTCATTCTTTCAAAAGCTGTGCCCTGCCCCCTTCCCTCCTGTTTCATGCTCTTTTCCTGAGCCCCTTCGAGGCCCACAATGTTGCCTCTACAATCTTCTGGAGGGGCAACCAGAAAATAGTTGGCCTTTGGGAGGGAAATACTGTATAATATCCAATCCCTCTAGATATTCAGGTTTTCATCTTCCATGTTTCCTATAACATGTGCAACAACAGCATCTCTCAGTGGACCTACTAGGGTAGGTGCCAGGCATACAGTGCCTGCTAAAGGTCCATCTGTTGGTGGCATCCCTTCAAGGGCAATTGGGCTTCCAGGAATAATGTTTGCCACTTTGGAAGTTAGCCCTGCAGGCCATTTGGGCCCCAAACCTTGCCCCTCTTCTCCTAAAGGTACAAACATAACCCCAGATCAAATCTACACTCCACTTTTATGAAATATCTGGTCTGTTGCCTCTAATCAGTTTGTTCTTAGTTCAGTTCAGTCGGTCATGTTCTGCTGTTTGTGACCCCATGGACAACAGCATGCCAGCATTTCCTGTCCATCACCAACTCCCGGAGTTTACTCAAACTCATCTCTATTGACTCGCTGACACCATCCAACCGTCTCCTCCTCTGTCTTCCCCTTCTCCCCCAACCTTCAATCTTTCCCAGAATCAGGGACTTTTCCAGTGAATCTGTTCTTCCCATCAGGTGGCCAGAGTATTGGAGTTTCAGCTTTAGCATCAGTCCATGCAATGAATATTCAGGACTGATTTCCTTTAGGGTTGACTAGTTTGATCTCAGTCCAAGGTTCTCTTAAGAGTCTTTTGCACCACCACAGTTCAAAAGCATCATTCTTCAATGCTCAGCTATCTTTATAGTCCTACTTTCACATCTGTACATGACTGCTGGAAAAACAGCAGCTTTGACTAGATGGACCTTTGTTGGCAAAGTAATGTCTCTGCTTTTTAATATGCCATCTAGGTTGGTCATAACTTTTCTTCCAAGGAGCAAAAGTCTTTTAATTTCATGGCTGCAGTTACAATCTGCAGTGATTTTGGAGCCCCCCAAAATAAAGTCTCTCAATGTTTCCATTGTTTCCCCATCTATTTGCCATGAAGTGATGGGACTGGATGCCATGATCTTAGTTTTCTGAATGTTGAGTTTTAAGCCAAGATTTTCACTCTCCTCTTTTACTTTCATCAGGAGATTCTTTAGTTTTTCTTCGCTTTCTGCCATAAGGGAGGTGTCATCTGCATATCTGAGGTTATTTATATTTCTCCCAGCAATCTTGATTCAAGCTTGTGCTTCATCCAGGCTGATATTTTACATGATGTACTCTGCATGTAATTTAAATAAGCGGGTGACAATAAACAACCTTGACATACTCCTTTCCCGATTTGGAACCAGACTATTGCTCCATGTCTGGTTCTAACTCTTGCTTCTTGATTTGCATATAGATTTCTCCGGAGGCAGGTCAGATGGTCTGGTATTCCCATCTCTTTATGGATTTTCCACAATTTGTTGTGATCCACACAGTCAAAGGCTTTGGCATAGTCAATAAAGCAGAAGAAGATGTTTTTCTGGAACTCTCTTGCTTTTTCAATGATCCAAGGATGTTGCCAATTTGATTTCTGGTTCCTCTGCCTTGTCTGCATCCAGCTTGAACATCTGGAAGTTTACTCTTTATGTACCGTTGAAACCTGGCTTGGAGGATTTTGAGCATTACTTTGCTAACATGTGAGATGAGTGCAATTGTGGGCTAGTTTGAGCATTCTTTGGCATTGCCTTTCTTTGGGATTGGAATGAAAACTGACCTTTTCCAGTCCTGTGGCCACTGCTGAGTTTTCCAAATTTGCTGGCATATTGAGTGCAGCACTTTCACAGCATCATCTTTTAGGATTTGAAAAAGCTCAACTGGAATTCCATCACCTCCACTAGCTTTATTTGTAGTGATGCTTCCTAAGGCCCACTTGACTTCACATTCCAGGTTGTCTGGCTCTAGGTGAGTGATCATACCATTGTGATTATCTCGGTCATGAAGATCTTTTTTGTACAGTTCTGTGTATTCTTGCCACCTCTTAATATCTTTTACTTCTGTTAGGTCCCTACCATTTCTGCCCTTTATTGAGCCCATCTTTGCA
>SJYW01017846.1:572252-592907 GCA_006410735.1 Raphicerus campestris | reverse complement strand
TGGATGGCATCACTGACTCGATGGACGTGAGACTGAGTGAACTCCGGGAGTTGGTGATGGACAGGGAGGCCTGGCGTGCTGCGATTCGTGGTGGCGCAAAGAGTCGAACACGACTGAGCGACTGAACTGAACTGAAGCTTAGGTTCTTGATGTCTCATTGGAAAAAATTAAGAGGTGGATTTGTTCTGGTTCAGAGAGAAGCACATTCTGCAGGGTGTGGCCATCTCAGAGTGCAAGTGCAGTGGCCATGGAATGTGGTGTGGTTAGTTTGGGCAAGCCGGGTTATTTCCCATGCTAATGAGTGGGAGGATCGTTCCAACAATTGGGAAACCACCCACTCCTTGGTCTTTCGAGGCTGCCTTGGAACTGTCCTGCCACCTCAGGGTGTGTCATTTAGCTTGCAGATTGGGGATCAGGGTTTAGTTGAATTTGACTTGTCACCTTGGACCCATTTGATTTTAATCTCGTTTATGTTGTGCCCTTGGACTATGTCATTCTTTCAAAAGCTGTGCCCTGCCCCCTTCCCTCCTGTTTCATGCTCTTTTCCTGAGCCCCTTCCAGGCCCACAATGTTGCCTCTACAATCTTCTGGAGGGGCAACCAGAAAATAGTTGGCCTTTGGGAGGGAAATACTGTATAATATCCAATCCCTCTAGATATTCAGGTTTTCATCTTCCATGTTTCCTATAACATGTGCAACAACAGCATCTCTCAGTGGACCTACTAGGGTAGGTGCCAGGCATACAGTGCCTGCTAAAGGTCCGTCTGTTGGTGGCATCCCTTCAAGGGCAATTGGGCTTCCAGGAATAATGCCACTTTGGAAGTTAGCCCTGCAGGCCATTTGGGCCCCAAACCTTGCCCCCCTTCTCCTAAAGGTACAAACATAACCCCAGATCAAATCTACACTCCACTTTTATGAAATATCTGGTCTGTTGCCTCTAATCAGTTTGTTCTTAGTTCAGTTCAGTCGGTCATGTTCTGCTGTTTGTGACCCCATGGACAACAGCATGCCAGCATTTCCTGTCCATCACCAACTCCCGGAGTTTACTCAAACTCATCTCTATTGACTCGCTGACACCATCCAACCGTCTCCTCCTCTGTCTTCCCCTTCTCCCCCAACCTTCAATCTTTCCCAGAATCAGGGACTTTTCCAGTGAATCTGTTCTTCCCATCAGGTGGCCAGAGTATTGGAGTTTCAGCTTTAGCATCAGTCCATGCAATGAACATTCAGGACTGATTTCCTTTAGGGTTGACTAGTTTGATCTCAGTCCAAGGTTCTCTTAAGAGTCTTTTGCACCACCACAGTTCAAAAGCATCATTCTTCAATGCTCAGCTATCTTTATAGTCCTACTTTCACATCTGTACATGACTGCTGGAAAAACAGCAGCTTTGACTAGATGGACCTTTGTTGGCAAAGTAATGTCTCTGCTTTTTAATATGCCATCTAGGTTGGTCATAACTTTTCTTCCAAGGAGCAAAAGTCTTTTAATTTCATGGCTGCAGTTACAATCTGCAGTGATTTTGGAGCCCCCCAAAATAAAGTCTCTCAATGTTTCCATTGTTTCCCCATCTATTTGCCATGAAGTGATGGGACTGGATGCCATGATCTTAGTTTTCTGAATGTTGAGTTTTAAGCCAAGATTTTCACTCTCCTCTTTTACTTTCATCAGGAGATTCTTTAGTTTTTCTTCGCTTTCTGCCATAAGGGAGGTGTCATCTGCATATCTGAGGTTATTTATATTTCTCCCAGCAATCTTGATTCAAGCTTGTGCTTCATCCAGGCTGATATTTTACATGATGTACTCTGCATGTAATTTAAATAAGCGGGTGACAATAAACAACCTTGACATACTCCTTCCCCGATTTGGAACCAGACTATTGCTCCATGTCTGGTTCTAACTCTTGCTTCTTGATTTGCATATAGATTTCTCCGGAGGCAGGTCAGATGGTCTGGTATTCCCATCTCTTTATGGATTTTCCACAATTTGTTGTGATCCACACAGTCAAAGGCTTTGGCATAGTCAATAAAGCAGAAGAAGATGTTTTTCTGGAACTCTCTTGCTTTTTCAATGATCCAAGGATGTTGCCAATTTGATTTCTGGTTCCTCTGCCTTGTCTGCATCCAGCTTGAACATCTGGAAGTTTACTCTTTATGTACCGTTGAAACCTGGCTTGGAGGATTTTGAGCATTACTTTGCTAACATGTGAGATGAGTGCAATTGTGGGCTAGTTTGAGCATTCTTTGGCATTGCCTTTCTTTGGGATTGGAATGAAAACTGACCTTTTCCAGTCCTGTGGCCACTGCTGAGTTTTCCAAATTTGCTGGCATATTGAGTGCAGCACTTTCACAGCATCATCTTTTAGGATTTGAAAAAGCTCAACTGGAATTCCATCACCTCCACTAGCTTTATTTGTAGTGATGCTTCCTAAGGCCCACTTGACTTCACATTCCAGGTTGTCTGGCTCTAGGTGAGTGATCATACCATTGTGATTATCTCGGTCATGAAGATCTTTTTTGTACAGTTCTGTGTATTCTTGCCACCTCTTAATATCTTTTACTTCTGTTAGGTCCCTACCATTTCTGTCCTTATTTTGCCCATATTTGCATGAAATGGCTCATGAAGATCTTTTTTGTACTTACTAACTCCTACAGCCAATGTTGTCCCCTTGTAGGCAACATTGTTCCACCCCTCTTGTTATTAAAATACTCTGAATGCCCCTAACAGGACCAGATAACCCATTTTCTTTTTCATTACTTCTGTTACTGTCTGAAGTTGTTCTATGACAATGAAATGTTTACCATTGGAAGCACTCTAAACTGCTCTTATGGAGAACTAGGGGCAGAAATCAGTGACCTACATTCCCTCTGAGCAAGAAGACAAGGCTTATGGCTGTTTCACCAGGTTCCCTGTCTCAGGGCACAGGCTTGGATTGGTTTACATCATGATATCCATTGCCCTCCATGGTGAGCAACCCAGCAATGAGTTGATTACAGCCCCTTAATCCTACCCAGCACTGGTTATGCTTCAGACCTTAGAGACACCCAATTCCAGTCTGGGGATCCCAGGAGGTCGACCTGCCTTGACCTACCTAGGGGTCTGGTCCATGGAAGGTTGTCATGCCTCAACCTGCCCAGGGATCTGCCAGTCCAGGGGTCCCAGGAGGTCAACATATCTCGACCTGCCCAGAGACCCAATTTCTCAGGAGGCTGACCTGCTTCGACCTGCCCAGGGATTTGATCTACAAGAGGCTGTCATGCCTTAACCTGCCTGGGGATCTGCACCCTGACCCAGGTGAAGCCTGGCTCTCAGATTGCAGCAATACTGGGTAGGTTAAGCTTCAGAAAGACTCACCTCCAAGGAAGTCCACCCATAAAAATGGAAGGAGGCGTATTGGGTTGTTTTTTTTTTTCCTCTCCCTCCCTTTCATCACTGTCTTTCAGATGGGAAATAACCAATCCATCTCCTGACAGATGCCCTTGAGATGCATCCTTGATAACTGGAGGCTGTTTGATCCTCTAACTCTAAGGAGAAGTCGCTTAAAATTCTTTTGTGTCACTGAATGGCCATGGTAGGATGGGAGTTTAAAGTACAATACCAGCTATACTTATTCTTCAAAACATAAGTGAAATGGACAGAGATCCCCTATGTCAAAATTTTCTTCCAACTAAGAGATATGAAGGAACTCTGTCTTAAGTAGGGATTGGAGTATGCCCTAAAAGTGAGCCTACTATATAAATGGTGTTAGGCACAGACAACCAAGAGAAGGAAGCCTCCTGAGAAGGCTCACTTCCCATGGCTCCAAGTCGCCTGGTGCTCCTTCCTTGTACCCAAGTGTACCCCCATATCTGGAGCACCCCCTCCACAAATGCCAATTCAAGAATGTCCCTTAGTTGGAACTGGAGGAGAAATCAGACCAACTTGGATCCATAACCCTTCTCCCTCTTAGAACTAAGATCAAACAAGACCTAGGAAGCTATACAGGTGACCCAGGCAAATATACAGATGCATTCTAACACATTGCCTTGGCCTTTGACTTGACGTGGAAGGACATCATGATCATATTTAGTCAAACTTAATCTGACCCTGAGTATGCTAGGGTCTTAAAGGAAGCTCGAAGGTATGCTATAGGGCTTCAAATGTCACATGATAAATACCTAATGGTGGAAACTGTGGTCCCCTCCTCAGATCCTAATTGGAATTATAATGGCCCTGAGCCTGATCTATGTAAAGGAAGGACTAAAAGTAGCCCAGCAAAAAGTAATTAGCTGTGCCCAAGTCTCAGCAATAACTCAGCAGCCCAATGAGAACCCCATTGCCTTTCTGGAAAGGCTACAAGAGGCCTCCAAAAGTTTACCAGTATGGACTTAGACTCTTATGAGGGGACAGGTGATTTTAAAGGACAAATTTCTGTCCCAGTGTGCATCAGATATCAAGATAAAGTTACAACAGCTATAGCAACAGGGCCCTGCTGCCTTTTTAGGTGGTCCAGACAGCCACCAATACCTTTTATAACAGACAACAGGAGAGGGAGGCCAAGGCCCAGGAAAGAGAGGAAATAGACAAGATATGCCCAGATGCTGGGTGCCCTCCAGGGAAGCCCTATGGCAAACCATGAGTCCTTGAAGGACAAAGCAAAGGGCAGATGCCTAATCTGTAGACAGGTGGGACATTGGGCCAAAAAGTGTCCAAATCATGACAAGACTCCTGAAATTGCTTGCTACAAATGCCATCAATTTGGACATTGGGTGGCACTCTGCCTAGGGACCCAAGAACTTCAGGGTCAAGCACCAAGCTTTCCCTCACGATTGTTCAACAAGTGGTCGTGTCTTGTCTCACTTGCCAATAAAATAGCCAGATGACACCACCCTTATGGCAGAAAGAGGAACTAAAAAGCCTCTTGATGAAAGTGAAAGTGGAGGGTGAACAAGTTGGCTTAAACCTCAACGTTCAGAAAACTAAGATCATGGCATCTGGTCCCATCACTTCATGGCAAATAGATGGAGAAACAGTGGAAACAGTGTCAGATTTCATTTTTCGGGGCTCCAAAATCACTGCAGATAGTGACTGCAGCTATGAAATTAAAAGACGCTTACTCCTTGCAAGGAAAGTTATGACCAACCTAGATAGCATATTCAGAAGCAGAGACATTACTTTGCCAACAAAAGTCCATCTAGTCAAGGCTATAGTTTTTCCTGTGGTCGTGTATGGATGTGAGAGTTGGACTGTGAAGAAAGCTGAGCACCAAAGAATTGATGCTTTTGGACTGTGGTGTTGGACTGTTGGTGTTTCTTGATAGTCCCTTGGACTACAAGGAGATCCAACCAGTCCATTCTAATGGAGATCTGGGTGTTCTTTGGATGGACTGATGCTAAAGCTGAAACTCCAATACTTTGGCCACCTCATGTGAAGAGTTGACTCATTGGGAAAGACTCTGATGCTGGGGGNGGAATTTTATTTTATTTTATAGGGAGTTTATTTTCTTCTGATGTAAGTGAGAAACTCTTTCCAACTAGAGATATAACTAAGGTCGTTTTTTGGTTGCTCCTATCCATCTTTTAAGGTAAAAAAGAGTAGAGATTTAGACAATTTCTTTTGAGCATGAGTGAACTTTATTTTTTATTCCCCCAAGAGTTAAGAGAGCTTTCCTGCAAATTTATAAAGAAAAAGAAGAGAATTACAAGGTTGATAAGCTGTATGGTTCCTGGTTATCCAAGATTACAGCTATACTGGGTATAATCCTGGCTAATCTTATTTAAATATCATCAGCTAAGTAGAAAAAGGAAAAAAAAATAGACATACTAGTGTAACTAGATTTTAAAAGTTTCCCCCCAAAGCGATTTATATTGAAGATAAAAAAATAGAATTAAAAATAAATAATTGAGCTTACTGGTATATACTCTGGAATATAGCTGTAAAATTTTTTTAAAATCATGCATCTTTTTTAATTAGGAAGTTTTTTTTTTCTTCTTTGTTTCTTGTTTGATTCAACGTACAATCCCTGAGCATCTATACCTTGAAATAGTTTTGGGTTTGTTTTTTTTTTCAAAATTTAAGTTTATTAAGTTCTTCCTTTCCCTGTTCTCACAACTCTATCCCCATCTACTCCACCTCTGTTCTTGAAATCATTCTTTATTCCATTTTTACTAATCCACCATCCATTCTTAAATTCAGTAAATATTTATTCTAGATGGATACAGTGTGGAGTTTGGTAAGCATAGCCTCTGTCACCTTGGGCTTTACTGAAAGGGAGAGTGATATTAAATAGAGGATCCCTCAAATGGAAAATTACAAATCGTAAGAGCTCCTAAAGAAATCTAGAGCGTGTTGTGATAGATGCAATAAGACATTTAATTTAGACTGAGAAAGTGGGCCCACTTGATGCCTTCCTAGGGGCCATCTAAAAGAGTTCTAAGCAGACCTACGTCTTTTTCTTGGGCTTTAAAACGCTATAGACTGCTAACGGTTTTCCCACCTTCCTCTATTCTATTTTACACTGTGCAGTCACACTAACATCCCAAAGATAGCAATGCATTTCACCCTTGCGGTCAGGGAAGCCATTTAATTAGGGACTCAGCTTTGTTGGTCATTTTACTTCTTCTTATCCTTTCCCTTGTTTGTGAAATGAGATCGTGCTTAACACTTGTTTCACACAATTATTATGAAGATTACATTGTAAAAGGCATACAAAGTGCTAAGCTAAGTGCCTGGTATATAATAAAATCTTGAAAAATGCTGTTGATGACTACTTAATTGGAGAAGGCAATGGCACCCCAGTCCAGTACTCTTGCCTGGAAAATCCCATGGAAAGAGGAGCCTGGTGGGCTACAGTCCATGGGATCACAAAGAGTCGGACATGACTGAGCGACTTCACTTTGACTTTTCACTTTCATGCATCGGAGAAGGAAATGGCAACCCACTCCAGAATTCTTGCCTAGAGAATCCAAGGGATGGGGGAGCCTGGTGGGCTGCCATCTATGGGGTCGCACAGAGTCAGACACGACTAGCAGTAGCAGTAGTCGTGTATTTAATATGGCAACTTCTTAGCACAAGGTAGGTATCAGTGGTGTCTCCATGTTTAAGCTACCTGCAAATCACACTGTCTTCTGTATTATTCCCCACCTTCTACATTTTTCCATGTCTTTTGTTTTGTTTTGTTTTGTTTAATCCTGAAAAGTGTCCAGTTGTTCCTCATCCCATTTATCATCAGCCTTACCCATTTTTAAAGCTTGGTCCAAACCTCCTCTGTTTGTATGCAAGCCTTCCCTGATGCCTTAAGGCTTTTCCTTTTTCTCATCTCCCAAAATAAGATCCTAAATTGTTTTTCTTAAGACTTGCATCATTTTCATTTACTGCTCATTTTACATATGCCATGTTGCTAAATATATTTTCATATATGTGGAAGACATTTAAAATGTAATAAAAAGCTATATTAACCTACTGAGTTAGTTTCATTTATTTTTATTACAAACATTTTTTTCTGATGGTAAAATGATAAAAATGGCTCATGGGCCATACCATTACATGAGATAGATAGAATTCTGTATTTCATACATTTATAACAATGATGTCTTATAATCTTAAATTGTAAATTGTGTAGTAAGACAGGCTCTCACAGGCAAGGGCAGATGGATTTTCTTTCACTGGAGCTAATTAGCTATATGAAGAATTTGACAGACTTTTCCATTTACAAAAGAATTGGAGTTGTCTATTCACAACCTCCCAATATGTAATCTTGATTAATTTGGAGTAAAATAACAATTTCTATAAGCAAAAACAAAACACATGGATAAAAAGAAGAAAATTCTAAAATTCAGGATTTCCTATTTCATTGTAACTAAATGCTCTTTGAGTTTAAAAATTCAAGGAAAGAATGGTTCCATGTCTCTCAATGATAAAAAAAAATAGAGAGAACAAATAAATTAATATGTATAAAATGGATATAACTTAAAAAATAAAAGTCAGAAATAAATATAAAAGAAAAAAGTGTTACATCATGAAAATTAAAGAAGAAATGTAGGAAAATAAAGGGTTAAAATACAGGAAAAATGTAAAATATCAGGAAATATCAGACAGGAAAAATATAAATATAAAATTATGAATAAATAAAATATAGTAAAGCAAAAAAATCCTTAATTTAGGAAAACTTGTTAATGGACTGGAAATAATATATTTCAATTTGAAATAAAAATCAAATAATAAAATACAGGAAATAATATGCAGCTTTATATATATTAATTTTATCAGAATATTTTTGGACAAATTTGATTAACTTTTAAAAGTGTATATAAAATAAAATATATTAAATGTTTAGATAATAAACTTTAGTAATTTTAATATTTTATAAGTCATAAAAATATATATTAACTGCTTTGAAGGTTTTCCTTGCATTATTCATGAAGGACTCACTAAGTCACTTGGATACTAAAGAGAATAAATATAAAACTTATTTAAGTAAAAGCAAAAATTCATTATTTTAATAAACATACTTTGCATTCATTTAATATTCTTCTAATGAGTTCCTCAGTGTTTAATAAAGCAAGTACAACTTTGTCTTACTGCAAAATAATGAAGAGAGCAATGTTTTTCAAACTTCATCACACATAATATTTTCTAGAGGAGACTGCTAAAATTGTCAATTCTGTGCACCCACTTGAGGAATTATTGATTTAATCTGTCTATGATGGGACTCAAGGACATGTATTTTATTATAGACCCCTGTTGGTTCTTATGGAAGGTCAAGCAATTGTTTCAAGCTCACCCATAAGAAATGAAATGAATCACCAGGATGCTCCTCCCAGGCCCATTATCTGGGTATTCTGAATTGGAGAATAGGATGGAGCCTAGGAATCTGTGTTTATAACAGTGATTCCTACAGCTTCAAACTAGAGATTATATCCATCAAGGAACTTCAGAAAATATTGTTAGTGCACTGTTTGTATTAATTTCAAGGTATACTGCATACATTTTAAGCCATTCTGACATTCAGATTGTTTACCATCAGGCTAACCCTATCGGATCATTGAAAAAGCAAGAGAGTTCCAGAAAAACATCTATTTCTGCTTTATTGACTATGCCAAAGCCTTTGACTGTGGGGATCACAATAAACTGTGGAAAATTCTGAAAGAGATGGGAATACTGACCACCTGACCTCCTTCTTGAGAAACCTGTATGCAGGTCAGGAAGCAACTATTAAAACTGGACATGGAACAGCAGACTGGTTCCAAATAGGAAAAAGAATATGTCAAGGCTGTATATTGTCACCTTGCTTATTTAACTCATATGCAGAGTACATCATGAGAAACTCTGGGCTGGATGAAGCACAAGCTGGAATATCAATAACCTCAGATATGCAGATGACACCACCTTTATGGCAGAAAGTGAAGAGGGACTAAAAAGCCTCTTGATGAAAGTGAAAGAGGAGAGGGAAAAGTTGGCTTAAAGCTCAACATTAAGAAAACTAAGATCATGGCATCCAGTCCCATCACTTCATGGCAAATAGATGAGGAAACAGTGGAAACAGTGGCTGATTTTATTTTTCTGGGCTTTAAAATCACTGCAGATGGTGACTGCAGCCATGAATTATTACTAACCTAGATAGCCTATTAAAAATCAAAAACATTACTTTGCCAACAAAGGTCCATCTAGTCAAAGCTATGGCTTTTCCAGTAGTAATGTATGGATGTGAGAGTTGGACTATAAAGAAAGCTGAGTGCCAAAGAATCGATGCTTTTGAACTGTGGTGTTGGGGAAGACTCTTGAGAGTCCCTTGGACTGCAGAGGATGAGATGTTTAGATGGCATCACTGACTCAATGGACATCAGTTTGGATAAACTCTGGGAGCTGGTGATGCACAGGGAGGCCTGGCGTGCTGTGGTTCATGGAGTCACAAAGAGTCGGACATGACTGAGTGAGTGATCTGAACTGAACCCTTTCCCTACATGTACATAATTAATGTCATGACTATAGACATACTTTGGTATAGGCTTACACTTCCAGAATTTCAAACCAAATACCAAAGAGTGATAGTTTTTGTCTTCCTTGGACAGTCTTTTATTATATTCAGTAAATCAGGATGGGGTCCTATTTATCCTTACATGGCTTCCCAGATGTTGCAGTGGTAAAGAATCAGCTTGCAGGAGATGTAAGAGACACGGTTCAGTTCCTGGGTTGGGAAGATCCCCTGGAGTAGAAAATAGCAACCCACTCATGTATTCTTCCTTGTATTCCATGGACAGAGGAGCCTGGTGGGCTACAGACTATGGGGTCACAAAGTCAGACACAACTGAACAACCAAGCACATTTATCCTTATACGATCTTGATGTTGGAATCAGAGAGGTTACATCTATACTATTTTCCAAGAGGGAAAAAAAGGCTTCATGGAAAGTTTAAATGGTCCAGCCAGGTAACAAAGCAAGAGTGCCCAAATTGAGCATGTTTGCCTAAACATTTGGTCTGACTTTAACTTCAGGTCTCACTAGAGTAAGTCTGTGTGGCCACCCAGGTTGAAACAGACTCAGAATTTCATGAACTTTTGTGCAAGAGACTATTGGTCAATGTACAGATGAAGATGGATAGGTCTGACCCGGTGTTAAAATATGAAGCTTTGGAAGTTCATCATTGACGGTTTGTGCCTCGGTTCTTGCTCGTCTCTTCTCCCCTTAAGAGAAATCTCCATTGCTTCAGAAATCTATTCTCTTCCTTTTCCTGATAAACTCTTATTGCTACTCAAAGAGGAAACTGTCTGATATAATTTATGTTGCAACAAAACATTATACTAAGGTGTTGAGTCTTCTAAATAATTTTATGTGGGGCAGATTAGCTCTGACTGTGGAATGGGTGAGTTAATTTAGGAAGAATAAAAGCAGTCTTCTGATAATAGTGAAGAAATACGGTGTTTTTTTTATGGGGAAAAAGGTTTGGGGTTTGAGGTTTGGGGATCCTTCTGCTGAAATCAGAATCAATTTGAAGAACAACTGGCCAGGTAGAAAAACACCATACTGTTTCAGGGCAATTATCCTGTTGCTTTCTGCCCATCATCTAAGTGTTCCACTACTGTCTATCTTCTTTTACTTAAGTCTCCAGGAAGCCAGGAATCTGGAACTCTGGCTTGCTACCTCCTTGTGCTGTTTTCACTCGTGCATCCATTCAAACAGTATTGATATTGGACCCCTGACTCTTGTTTTAGGCATTCTTCTAGATACTAAGGACACAGTGGAGAATGGCGACAATATCTAGCATCACTGAGTACTTACTATATGTAAGGTACTGTTAGGTACTATGAGAAGCACTCCACTTGAAATATCTCTTCAAGTCTCTCCATGATTATTTTATTAACACTATTTTACAAATGGGAAAAGTAAGTTGTAAAGAGCCTAAATAAGCTACCTCAGGTTATGGAGACAGAAAGTGTCTGACAGACAAGACTACTTTGTATATTGTTATCATTCTTTTTAGACACACAAAAACATGGTAAATCAATCAAATAATTATTTAATTGAATTTATTTTTAATGCTAAAACAATTATTATTGTTGTTCAGTGGTTAAGTCACGTCCCACTCTTTTCAACCCCATGAACTGCAGCATGCTAGGCTTCCCTATCCTTCACTATCTCCCAGAGTTTTCTCAAACTAATGTCCACTGAGTGGGTAATGCCATCCAACCATCTCATCCTCTGTCGTCACTTTCTTCTCTTGCTTTCAATCTCTCCCAGCATCAGAGTCTTCTCCAATGAGTTAGTTTCTTTGCATCAGGTGGCCAAAGTATTGGAGTTTCAGCTTCAGCATCAGTCCTTCCAATGAATATTCAGGACTAATTTCCTTTAGGATTGACAGGCTTGATCTCCTTTCAGTCCAAGGGATTCTCAAGAATCTTCTCCAACTCCACAATTCAAAAGCCTCAGTTCTTCAGCACTCAGCCTTCTTTATGACCCAGCTCTCAGAGCTGCACATGACTACTGGAAAAAACATAGCTTGACTATATGGACCTTTGTCAGCAAAGTGATGTCTGTACTTTTTAATGTGCTGTCTAGCTTGCACATAGCTTTCCTTCCAAGGTGCAAGCGTCTTTTAATGTTACACTGCAGTCACTCTCTGCATTGATTTTGGAGCCCAAGAAAATAAAATCTGCCACTGTTTCCATTGTTTCCCCATCTACTTGCCATATATTGATGGGACCAGGTGCCATAATCTTCTTTTTTTTAATGTTATGTAGTATATGCTATTGTTATATTATTATGATATGCTAAAATAGTATATGCTATTATTAAAACTACAATAGTGGACCTACATTTTTAATATTTATTAATTACTGTTATTTATTAATACACACTCTACTTCACCTCACCTAGCATATGATTTATAGCTTAAATTGGTTCCCCTGGCTCCTGGCTGTGAAGGAATCACAGGAAAACTATAAAGAAAATAGGGAAATCATTCAGGAGGCTTTTGCAGTAGTTCCAGTAAGAGAGAATACACAGGCATGACTTCTACTGGTGGTACTGGGCATGGAAAGAAGTAAATAGTATAATTATTGATGAACTGACGTGGGAAGTAAGGTGGAGTGGTTTCATTAATGATTCAGCTTTCTGACATTCAGTGAGGTGAGGGAAAAGTTGAGAAAAGATTTGACGGAAAAATCAATACTTCCATGGCTACACTACACATTTCTTCCCCAATCATCCTTAGTATGAAAAGCAGAGCTTAAAGTCCTACGTCATCATTGCTTTCAAATACACATAGCATATAGGTACCAATATGCGCTAGACGTGTATGTATTAGTAGGGGAGTGGTCTCAACATACCATGAATGCTTTTTGGATCCAGAAGGTTAAACACTGATACCGATTAAAAGATACAGGCAAAGGGAAGGACAAATTTGAAAACTGGTTTGACCTTATAAAATAATATTAATTCATGTCATGTATGTGAAGAGTTTGCATTTTTTGCTTGATTATCAAAGAACACAATGAAGGTGATATAAATCATTAAACTTGAAGTGCATTTAGAGTATTGTAAATTTTATTTGATTGTATCAGCAAAGCACTCCATGTTTCTTGAACTCCCTTTCCAGTGACTGTGGTTGAATTTTTCCTGTGCCCTATACTTTGATCATTGGGGGAATGTCATCTGTATCTCGTATATCTGCATCCACAGAATTCTAAGGCACCGACTTCAGTTCAGTCTGGAAGTACATGAGATAGTTTCTGCTTCTGCTTTTTTATTAGCTCTCTGGTTGTCTCCCTGGAATCAGAAAAACTTCATAAAGGTGGTAAAATACTGCCCCAGTTTCTCTTCAACACTATTCTCAGGTTCAGTCCACAAAGGTCATCACAGACTGTGAGTATGCCCTTCTCTCTGTATTTCTGTTTCCATATTTTTCATGTTCTACCTAATTGATTGGGATTTTGAATCAAATCAATAAATTCAAATCAAACATGTACTCGTAAGACCCTTAAGATATTACTTCTTGAACTTCTGGGTTTTTCCTTTATTAGTTCTTTTAAGTCTCCCCTTGAATTATATTATTTAATTTTTTCCATATGCTTTGGTCCTAAGTCTCCATAATGGTCTATAAGAATTTTTGAGTTGTAAAAAGATACATGCATAACAGAATACATGGTTCATATAGTATGATTATTTCAAAGGATTTTATAGAGTAATAATAAGACTAATTGTCTTCTTTGCACTAGGCTGAAGTGTTTAAGTAAATGATAAAAGAATAGTGAGATAGAACTATTTTATATTAGGACTTCTTTGGGGATGTAGAATGAAACTGGTCATTGTAAGCCCAATGACTGAAAGATAGCTTCAGGAATCTAAGAAATCATAGAGCTGAGAGAAACACACACATGAACAACAAAACAATGTCAGACCTTTTTTTAGGTGAGGATGGGAGTAAAGTCGTTTAGAAATAAAAATATTTCCAGAGCTTCAAAACTGGACCCCAGTTGTCTCTGTGTTAGGTTGAAACTTTTAATGTGTAATCTGAATCACCCTGCATAATCCTGACTTCTGTGTTGGAGAGCTTACTTTATAGAAATGCTTTGTTGTGCTATGTCAGCAATGATACAGAGACAGAATCATAACCTTCAGAGCTAGCTTGGAGTCCTTGAAGTGTTAAAGCTTCGGCTGCCTTCAATAGTGGGTTATCATGGATGATTTTATTGCAGAACAGCCAACAACCAGTGAAATAAGAGTTCCTGATTACACATTTCCAAAAGGTGATCAGTGGGTCACTAGGTCTGTAAAATTTAATAATTCCATGAAAGGTAATTCCATGTTCAAAATGTTTGGGAAACACTCTATTCTATATCTCTTGCATGTTGAGTTGCTTTAGTCATGCCCAACTGTTTGAGACCCCATGGACTGTAGAGGCTCCTCCAGGCTCCTCTATCCATGCGATTCTCCAGGCAAGAATGCTGGAGAGGGTTGCTGTGCCTTCCTTAAGGGAAATCTTCCCAACCTAGGGATTGAACCCACATCTACCTGCATTGGCAAGTGGGTTTCTTTACCACAAGCACCAGCTGGGAAGCTATATCTCTTAGGAAGTTCTCAATTCACATTAACATGCTAAAGACTATAGTAAGAAACATTTTGTACCTGACTGATCTTACCTTTCCCCCCAGACTATTTGCCAGCAATGCACACTCCTACCTACCTACTTTTAAGCTACAGTCTTAGGAAAAAACATTAAACAGGTAGTTAATACTTTGGAGGTACAGGTGTTTCTTGAGGTCATGATAGCCTTGATCAAACACAGTTTCCTATTTAGTATCCAATGCAAGTTGCAAAATATAATAGCTGTGATTTTATAAGAAATGTGTTCTGCACATGTACTCAGTTATATAATTGCATTAACTGTCTGTGTGCATTCTGTAGAAAAAGAGTTCTTTTCCATTATTCCAGGATTTGTTATCCCACAAGAGCTTCAGAACAAAATCAATTTCTTAGTATTATGAAACTCTGGAAATATACTTAGAAATAACAATTACCCTTTTGATAAATATGATGTTACTTCTTGGAGCATCTTGATGAAAAATGATTAAAATCAATTACTGTTTTCATTCCCCAAATTATATTTTATTTCAAGATCAAAATTCTCATTTTATATATTAGGCCTTAAAAATGCAAGCCTCTAAAGCAGCTGTCTTAATCAAGGTCAGATATTGGCATTCTTCCTTAGGAATCATGCTCTATCTTTGTTCACAATCTCCATTTTGAATTCTTTAATCTCCCATCATTCAGTGCAAGTTTGAGGGCTTTTATAACAGTTCGTGGCACAATACAGATATTCAGTAATTGTTGTCTGGTATTGTAACTGACTTACCTAATTTCATTTCTAGAAAAATTCTCTTCTCACATGCAATTGGAAATCTTCAACGCCAAGGTATTCACTTTTGTCATTGTTTAGTCACTAAGTTGTGTTCAACTCTTTGCGACCCATGGACTGCAGTATCCCAGACTCCTCTGTCCTTCAGTATCTCTCGAAGTTTGCTCAAACTCATGTGCATTGAGTTGGTGATGCCATCTAAAAATCTCATCCTCTGTCACCACTTTCTCCTCCTGCCTTTAATCTTTTCCAGCATCAGGGTCTTTTCCAATGAGCTGGCTCTTAACATTAGGTGGCCAGAATGTTGGAGCTTCAGCATCAGTCATTATAATGAATATTCAATGTTGATATCCTTTAGGATTGATTGGTTTGATCTCCTTGCTGTCCAAAGGATTCTCAAGAGGCTTCAATACTACTGGAAAAACCATAACTTTGACTATGCTTTGACTATACGAACTTTTGTTGGTGAAGTAATATCTCTGCTTTTTAATATACTGTCTAGGTTTGTCACAGCTTTCCTTTCAAGGAGCAAGCACCTTTTAAACTCACAGCATCAGTCCACCCATTATGAAAATGGAGCCCAAGAAAATAAAATCTGTCACTGCCTCCACTTTTTCCCCATCTATTTGCCAGGAAGTGATGGGACAAATGTCATGATCTTAGTTTTCTGAATGCTGTTTGAAGCCAGCTTTTTCACTTCCCTCTCTCAACCTCACCAAGAGGCTCTTAAGTGCTTCACGTTCTACCATTAGAGTGGTATCTTTTGCATATCTGACACTGGTGATATTTCTCCTGATATTTCTCCTGGCAATCTTGATTCCAGATTGTGATTTACCCAGCCTGGCATTTGGCATGGTGTACTCTGAATAGAAGGGCTTCCCTGATTGCTCAGTTGGTAAAGAATCTGCTTGCAGTGCGGGAGACCCTGGTTGGATTCCTGGGTCGGGAAGACCCTCTGGAGAAGGGATAGGCTACCCACTCCAGTGTTCTTGGGCCTCCCTTGTGGGTCAGCTGATAAATCTGCCTGCAAAGCAGGAGACCTGGGTTTGATCTCTGGGTTGGGANTGATGTACCCTGAAGAATTAATGAAGATCTCTTCCAGGAGGAAATGGCAACCCACTCCAGTATTCTTGCTGGAGGAGCCTGACAGGCTACACAGTCCATAGGAATGTGGAAGACTTGGACACTACTGAGGCTGTGTGCATGTCGTGTTATTAATGATGAAAATCATGAAAACCTGCCTTGTGCATATATTTTTTATGTATAGAAAAATAGAAAACTCAGATAATAAGATTTCTTCATTTCTCACAGGAAGTTCATCTTAGAGATCAGGATGCTGTTTTCTGATCCCTCATCTTTCTATTATGCTCTGCTGTTATTCATGTCTAACTCCATGTTGCTGTGTCAGAAAACACCTTTGCACCTTAAGGACACAAGCACTACTAACATTGCAGGAGGCATTCTCAGAGCTGAATCTTCATCGCTTAATTCTGTTTCCAAAGTTCTGTCTCAGCTCTAGAGACACTTGCTGTGTCTCCTGAACCTGTTGGAAAGGTGATCAGCCTAGAATGAAATAAACATCCCCTGTTTTTCTTACAAAAATCTTAAGTTATTTAAACATAGCCGATATTAAAAATCCAGTTTTCATTCAGTGTCAGTTCAGTTCAGTTCAGTCGTTCAGTCGAGTCCAACTCTTTGCGACCCCATGAATCACAGCACGCCAGGCCTCTCTGTTCATCACCATCTCCCAGAGTTCACTCAGAATCATGTCCATCGAATCCATGATGCCATCCAGCCATCTCATCCTTGGTCGTCCCCTTCTCCTCCTGCCCCCAATCCCTCCCAGCATCAAAGTCTTTTCCAATGAATCAACTCTTCGCATAAGGTGGCCAAAGTACTGGAGTTTCAGCTTTAGCATCATTCCCTCCAAAGAAATCCCAGGGTTGATCTCCTTCAGAATGGACTGGTTGGATCTCTTTGCAGTCCAAGGGACTCTCAAGAGTCTTCTCCAACACCACAATTCAAAAGCATCAATTCTTCGGCGTTCAGACTTCTTCACAGTCCAACTCTCACATCCATACAGGACCACTCGAAAATCCATAGCCTTGACTAGATGGACCTTAGTCAGCAAAGTAGTGTCTCTGCTTTTGAATATGCTGTCTAGGTTGGTCATAACTTTTCTTCCAAGGAGTACAACATATTGGCCTTCACCAATCAATAGAAATTGGACTCCTGTGGCTGCAGAATGGAGCAAGACCAAGTCACAGCTTCCCCTACTCACTCCCCAAAGGGATGGTGAGCTGGTTCTATATATGGCGTAAGGGTACGGATGTATCCAGGGATCAGACCAGAGGTGTGACTTAGATGTTTTGCTCACTTAGGTGATGTTGAGTGCAGGGAGAATGCACAATACCTTGCATTTGTTCCTAACACCCTGCTTCTGCTCCCAGCTCTTCAAAAGTGGAAGGTGGGTTTTTTGTTTTTTTTTTTTTTGTATCCTTTGTCCAGAATTGACCTCAACTGCTAATGCATACAGTTATTTTTAGTGCCATATAGTTTCTTTGTATTTTGTTGCTGGAGTAGACTTTCATCCAGAAGCAAGCATCTCAGCACGCAGAAAGGTTTCCAGGTCCCAGCTTGTCTCAAAATCACTCCTTTCTTAGCAAAGATGATCTTTTTCCAACTTCTGAGCTTCTGTGCATGTGGGGGTACTTTTCACTTTTACTACAGCTCTAACTAGTATAAAACTTACTCATCTGTCAAATAAACATATAAATCTAAAATTTTCACAATGTGTTTCCCATATCTTCATTAGGAGGGATGTCCTTTGCCATTTTATTTTCATTCCACTTCCCCTAGCCTATTTAGTCATTAATATAGATGAAGGAGACAGAACAAATGTAAAAAAGGAAGATAGGCTCTCCAAGTTTCTTAAGGAAATATATATCTGTAAAATAGGTGACAATATTATCAAAATTCATATAATCAGCTCTTTAAGGGTATGAAATATGTCACTATTCTAATTTTTTTGATGACTAATTTTCCCATACATAAAAATAATATCTATCTCCATTTACAAGTAATCTGAATAGATAGGCATAACATTACATCTGAAGAAAGCTATGCCAATGATTTAGTCTTGTAGATTTTGTGGGTCTCTCCTTAATTTCCTACATGATAGCAAAGACTTCGACAGAGAACTTAATCTTATTTATCTTCATATTTCTTATGTAAACAAACATGCATGGTGAGCTGTCCACAGTACAAACACAGCAGCTACTGGACGGCAGTGAATTGAACACACCATTAGATTTCTCAATATATCCAGAGAGAAATATGACTCAACTTTGGAAGAATTACGTAAGTGATGTTTCTTTTTGCCCTCTCCATCAAAATCCTGATTTTAATAGAGAAGTACCATTTCCCTGGTTCTAGGGGCTTTATACTTGCATCCTTTTGAAGAGGATTAAAGGATTTGTTGGAAATGACACTCTATATTGGAAATTATATGTAGTCTACGATATGTAAGCATCTACAGTACCTTGTGATAGTCATCGCTGGTTTTTCTCTGCTGATGATAAGTAGTGTGGCTAATGGAATCATTCTGCTTTGGACTGGATTTCTGTACTAAGAGGGCTTGGGGATTAATAATTTCCATTCGAGGCTCTTATCCCTTGCCTGCTTTCCTGTCATGTTCTCTAGTCTTAGAATTCTTGCAACTGTCCACAAAACTTAGTGTTTGCTTTGCTAAATGCAAGAATGGCTGTTTCATACTGCTGCTTTCTCTGCCTATCCCCCAAATGAACATCTTGTATGTATAGTCTTTGCTAGAGATATTTTCCTGGCATATTGTGGTTATGAGAGAGGTTTTTTGAAACCTGCTTTAATGTAAAGAATCACTTCCGGCTTAGAATCCAAGTTGAAAATGGATTCTCCAGAGTGCAGAGACCTGAAGGTTATGGCTCATATTGTGCAACTCCAGTAACATTCCTTGAGAAGCAGATACTCTAGAGTAGGGCATACCTCATTCCCCTGACTAAGGCCTTAGGGAAAAGTCATTTCTAAAAGAAAGCATGCTATGGGCAAGAATTAAAAGCAGCCTCATAACATAAGTGCTAGAATTCAGGCTTCTAAGCCTCATTGCTCTCAGATATATCATCAAAGTGACACTGCTGATAGAGGAAATTTTGTGGTCTAACTATAGTTTTGCAATCAGACCTTTTTTAAACTTAACCCCAGACTTAATCAATAGAGTGTTTTGTGGTCTTGCCTCTGTTTGCTGTGATTTCTGCCCCATGATGTATATTTTGTTCTTTGGTGGAGGGTCTCTTGCTGGCTTAAAAGATCTGTTTTAAACCTTGGATTTAAATTGGGTTTTCCTTTCTCAGATGAGTCACTTCAACCACAAAGCTTCATAACAAGACAAGATTTGCTGTTCCCTCCATTCTAGGCCTAAACTTTGGATGAAGCTGAGAATGATCAATTCAGTTCAGTCACTCAGTAGTGTTTGACTCTTTGTGACCCCATGGACTGCAGCATGCCAGGCTTCCCTGTCCATCACTAACTCCCGGAGCTTACTCAAACTCATGTCCATCGTTGTCGGTGATGCCATCCAACCATTTCATCCTCTGTTGTCCCCTTCTCTTCCTGCCTTCAGTCTTTTCCAGAATCAAGGTTTTTTCCAATGAGTCAGTTCTTTGCATTGGGTGGCCAAAGTATTGGAGCTTCAGCATCAGTCCTTCTAATGAATATTCAGGACTCATTTCCTTGAGGATGGACTGGTTGGATCTCCTTGCAGTCTAAGGGACTCTCAAGAGTCTTCTCCAACACCCCAATACAAAAGCATCTGATCTTTGGCACTTAGCTTTCTTTATAGTCCAACTCTTACATCCAAACATAACTACTGGAAAAACCATAGCTTTGACTAGATGGACCTTTGTTGATCAAGTAACGTCTATGCTTTTTAACATGCTGTCTAGCTAGAGATCAGTTCAGTTCAGTCGCTCAGTCATTTCTGACTCTTTGCAACCCCATGGACTGTAGCATGCCAGGCCTCCCTGTCCATCGCTAACTCCCGGAGTTTAATCAAACTAATGTCCATTGCATTGGTGATGCCATTATCCTTTGTGGTCCCTTTCTCCTCCTGCCCTTAATCTTTCCCAGGATCAGAGTCTTTTCATATGAGTCAGTGCTTCACATCAGGTGGCCAAACTATTGGAGTTTCAGCTTCAACATCATTCCTTCCAAAGAACACCCGGGACTGATCTCCTTTAGGATGGACTGGTTGGATCTCCTTGCTGTTCAAGGGACTCTCAAGAGTCTTCTC
>SJYW01017846.1:508799-567698 GCA_006410735.1 Raphicerus campestris | reverse complement strand
GTAAGTGATGTTTCTTTTTGCCCTCTCCATCAAAATCCTGATTTTAATAGAGAAGTACCATTTCCCTGGTTCTAGGGGCTTTATACTTGCATCCTTTTGAAGAGGATTAAAGGATTTGTTGGAAATGACACTCTATATTGGAAATTATATGTAGTCTACGATATGTAAGCATCTACAGTACCTTGTGATAGTCATCGCTGGTTTTTCTCTGCTGATGATAAGTAGTGTGGCTAATGGAATCATTCTGCTTTGGACTGGATTTCTGTACTAAGAGGGCTTGGGGATTAATAATTTCCATTCGAGGCTCTTATCCCTTGCCTGCTTTCCTGTCATGTTCTCTAGTCTTAGAATTCTTGCAACTGTCCACAAAACTTAGTGTTTGCTTTGCTAAATGCAAGAATGGCTGTTTCATACTGCTGCTTTCTCTGCCTATCCCCCAAATGAGCATCTTGTATGTATAGTCTTTGCTAGAGATATTTTCCTGGCATATTGTGGTTATGAGAGAGGTTTTTTGAAACCTGCTTTAATGTAAAGAATCACTTCCAGCTTAGAATCCAAGTTGAAAATGGATTCTCCAGAGTGCAGAGACCTGAAGGTTATGGCTCATATTGTGCAACTCCATTAACATTCCTTGGGAAGCAGATACTCTAGAGTAGGGCATACCTCAGTCCCCTGACTAAGGCCTTAGGGAAAAGTCATTTCTAAAAGAAAGCATGCTATGGGCAAGAATTAAAAGCAGCCTCATAACATAAGTGCTAGAATTCAGGCTTCTAAGCCTCATTGCTCTCAGATATATCATCAAAGTGACACTGCTGATAGAGGAAATTTTGTGGTCTAACTATAGTTTTGCAATCAGACCTTTTTTAAACTTAACCCCAGACTTAATCAATAGAGTGTTTTGTGGTCTTGCCTCTGTTTGCTGTGATTTCTGCCCCATGATGTATATTTTGTTCTTTGGTGGAGGGTCTCTTGCCGGCTTAAAAGATCTGTTTTAAACCTTGGATTTAAATTGGGTTTTCCTTTCTCAGATGAGTCACTTCAACCACAAAGCTTCATAACAAGACAAGATTTGCTGTTCCCTCCATTCTAGGCCTAAACTTTGCATGAAGCTGAGAATGATCAATTCAGTTCAGTCACTCAGTAGTGTTTGACTCTTTGTGACCCCATGGACTGCAGCATGCCAGGCTTCCCTGTCCATCACTAACTCCCGGAGCCTACTCAAACTCATATCCATCGTTGTCGGTGATGCCATCCAACCATTTCATCCTCTGTTGTCCCCTTCTCTTCCTGTCTTCAGTCTTTTCCAGAATCAAGGTCTTTTCCAACGAGTCAGTTCTTCGCATTGGGTGGCCAAAGTATTGGAGCTTCAGCATCAGTCCTTCTAATGAATATTCAGGACTCATTTCCTTGAGGATGGACTGGTTGGATCTCCTTGCAGTCTAAGGGACTCTCAAGAGTCTTCTCCAACACCCCAATACAAAAGCATCTGATCTTTGGCACTTAGCTTTCTTTATAGTCCAACTCTCACATCCAAACATAACTACTGGAAAAACCATAGCTTTGACTAGATGGACCTTTGTTGATCAAGTAACGTCTATGCTTTTTAACATGCTGTCTAGCTAGAGATCAGTTCAGTTCAGTCGCTCAGTCATTTCTGACTCTTTGCAACCCCATGGACTGCAGCATGCCAGGCCTCCCTGTCCATCGCTAACTCCCGGAGTTTAATCAAACTAATGTCCATTGCATTGGTGATGCCATTATCCTTTGTGGTCCCTTTCTCCTCCTGCCCTTAATCTTTCTCAGGATCAGAGTCTTTTCAAATGAGTCAGTGCTTCACATCAGGTGGCCAAACTATTGGAGTTTCAGCTTCAACATCATTCCTTCCAAAGAACACCTAGGACTGATCTCCTTTAGGATGGACTGGTTGGATCTCCTTGCTGTTCAAGGGACTCTCAAGAGTCTTCTCCAACACCACAGTTCAAAACCTTCAGTTCCCTGACACTCAGCTTTCTTTATAGTCCATACATGGCTACTGGAAATACCATAGCATTGACTAGACAGACATTTGTTGGCAAAGTAATGTCTCTGCTTTTTAATATGCTGTCTAGGTTGGTCATAACTTTCCTTTCAAGGAGCAGGAGTGTTTTAATTTCATGGCTGCAATCACCATGTGCAGTGATTTTGGAGCCCAGAAAAATAAAGTCTTCCACTGTTTCCCCATCTATTTGCCATGAAGTGATGGGATCAGATGCCATGATCTTAGTTTTCTGAATGTTGAGCTTTAAGTAAACTTTTTCACTCTCCTCTTTCACTTTCATCAAGAGGTGTTTTAGTTCCTCTTCAGTTTCTGCCATAAGGGTGGTGTCATCTGCATATTTGAGGTTATTGATATTTCTCCCAGCAATCTTGATTCCAGCTTGTGCTTCATCTAGCCTGGCATTTCTCATGATGTACACAGCATATAAGTTAAATAAGCAGGGTGACAATATACAGCTTTGATGTTTCCTTTCCCTATTTTGAACCAGTCTGTTGTCTCATTTCCAGTTCTAAATGTTGCTTCTTGACCTGCATACAGATTTCTCAAGAGGCAGGTCAGGTGGTCTAGTAGTCCCATCTCTTTCAGAATTCTCCAGAGTTTGTTGTGGTCCACACAGTCAAAGGCCTTGGCATAGTCAATAAAGCAGAAGTAGATTGCCTGGAAAATCCCATGGATGGAGGAGCCTGGTAGGCTGCAGTCTATGGGGTCGCAAAGAGTTGGACACGACTGAGCAACTTCACTTTCACATTTCACTTTCATGCATTGGAGAAGGAAATGGCAACCCACTCCAGTGTTCTTGCCTGGAGAATCCCAGGGATGGCAGAGCCTGGTGGGCTGCCATCTATGGGGTCGCACAGAGTTGGACACAACTGAAGTGACTTAGCAGCAGATATTTTTCTGGAACTCTTTTGATTTTCTATGATCCAGTGGATGTTGGCAATTTGATCTCTAGCACCTTTGCTTTTTCTAAATCCAGCTTGAACATCTGGAAATTCATAGTTCACGTATTGCTGAGGCCTAGCTTGGAGAATTTTGAGCATTACTTGGCTAGTGTGTGAGATGAGTGCAACTGTGTGGCAATTTGAACATTCTTTGGCATTGCCTTTCTTTGGGGTTGGGATGAAAACTGACTTTTTCCAGTCCTTTGGTCACTGCTGAGCCTTCCAAATTTTCTGGCATATTGAGTGCAGCACTTTTACAGCATCATCTTTTAGGATTTGAAATAGCTCAACTGAATTCCATCACCTCCATTAGTTCTGTTAGTAGTGGTGCTTCCTAGGGCAAATTGAGAATGTATCTTGCTTAATTCTTGTTAACAACCATGAAAGATTGAGAGAAGAAGCTTCATGAAAGCAGAGTCAATGTCTATTTTCTTTATTGCTATATCATCAATGAAAAACACAGTTTCTGGTTTGTACTGAGTACTTAAATACATGTATGCATATGAATGGATAGATTAACATATTAATGACAGTTTTATGCTTCATCAAGATATTTAATCACTTGCTCATTTTTGTAAAGTGCTTTTCAAATTATAATAGGTAATAAAAACTAACCTATATGGAGCATTTAGTAAGCACTGTGCTAAGTACTATTAATATATACATATTAACTATGTTACTGTCACTGCATGTTATAGATGATGAATCTGTGGTTCAGAGAGGTTAAGTATAATATCACTTAAAGTCAAACAGCTGGTATGAGTCAGAAGCCTGGATTTAACCATAGGTGGTATCACTTCAGAGCACTTGCAGAATCTCTGAATCTTGAATCCTGGCTTGCTAAGTAGTAGTAGTATGACCATTTGGATCTTAGCTCACCTCTTACTTCCATCATCTGTAAAATGGGACTAATATTTGTATCTACACAATAGCTTCTTGTGAGCAATAGCTGAGGTGTTACATAGAAAGTGTTTACAATTACTTCCTGGCAAACAGAAAGCACTCAATAAAGATGAGTGATCGTGGTCCAGTGGCTAAGACTCTAGTTTGATCCCTGGCTGGGGAACTAGATCTCACATGCTACAACCAAGAGTAACACATGCTGCAGCTAAAGGTCCCATATGCCACAACTAAGACCCGGTGCAGTCAAAAAAATAAAAAAGAGAGAGAGAGANATTTTTCTGGAACTCTTTTGATTTTCTATGATCCAGTGGATGTTGGCAATTTGATCTCTAGCACCTTTGCTTTTTCTAAATCCAGCTTGAACATCTGGAAATTCATAGTTCACGTATTGCTGAGGCCTAGCTTGGAGAATTTTGAGCATTACTTGGCTAGTGTGTGAGATGAGTGCAACTGTGTGGCAATTTGAACATTCTTTGGCATTGCCTTTCTTTGGGGTTGGGATGAAAACTGACTTTTTCCAGTCCTTTGGCCACTGCTAAGTCTTCCAAATTTTCTGGCACATTGAGTGCAGCACTTTTACAGCATCATCTTTTAGGATTTGAAATAGCTCAACTGAATTCCATCACCTCCATTAGTTCTGTTAGTAGTGGTGCTTCCTAGGGCAAATTGAGAATGTATCTTGCTTAATTCTTGTTAACAACCATGAAAGATTGAGAGAAGAAGCTTCATGAAAGCAGAGTCAATGTCTATTTTCTTTATTGCTATATCATCAATGAAAAACACAGTTTCTGGTTTGTACTGAGTACTTAAATACATGTATGCATATGAATGGATAGATTAACATATTAATGACAGTTTTATGCTTCATCAAGATATTTAATCACTTGCTCATTTTTGTAAAGTGCTTTTCAAATTATAATAGGTAATAAAAACTAACCTATATGGAGCATTTAGTAAGCACTGTGCTAAGTACTATTAATATATACATATTAACTATGTTACTGTCACTGCATGTTATAGATGATGAATCTGTGGTTCAGAGAGGTTAAGTATAATATCACTTAAAGTCAAACAGCTGGTATGAGTCAGAAGCCTGGATTTAACCATAGGTGGTATCACTTCAGAGCACTTGCAGAATCTCTGAATCTTGAATCCTGGCTTGCTAAGTAGTAGTAGTATGACCATTTGGATCTTAGCTCACCTCTTACTTCCATCATCTGTAAAATGGGACTAATATTTGTATCTACACAATAGCTTCTTGTGAGCAATAGCTGAGGTGTTACATAGAAAGTGTTTACAATTACTTCCTGGCAAACAGAAAGCACTCAATAAAGATGAGTGATCGTGGTCCAGTGGCTAAGACTCTAGTTTGATCCCTGGCTGGGGAACTAGATCTCACATGCTACAACCAAAAGTAACACATGCTGCAGCTAAAGGTCCCATATGCCACAACTAAGACCCGGTGCAGTCAAAAAAATAAAAAAGAGAGAGAGAGAGAGATAAGTGATTGACATTATTATAATAAAACACTCATCACAATTGTTTTTCTGGATGTGCATTCACTGAACTCAACCTACTGGATTCCTGATTCAGCTAAATGGAGAAGATTTAAAGCATAAAAAATGCATATAAAAAGACAATTATCAAAGGTCATGGCATGTTCGTGGAATGATAAAATATTCTGAGTGTCTTTTTTTTTTTCTCTTCTTGCTAAGATGTTGGGTGTTATTTTCTAGGCAACAGGTAAGCACATAGTTTTCCAGGAAGATTATTCTGAAGTTTGGGCTACAGTAGGGAAGGAATCATCATGGTAAAGACAGTTAGGAAGTACATATTACCTCACAGTTCCAACTAGAGAGTGAATAAACTCGTAATTCACATGTATTGGAAGACCCTTGGTAGAAGGAGAGAAGTTATTAATTAAAAGATCTGCAGTTAAAATCCTCATTTTGCCAATCTTAGTTTAACTGGCAATATTTCCATCTTTCTAGAATATATTAAAAAACATAATTAAGTATACACTTTTGACTTTTTCATCAATAGTCATGAACATCTGTTATTCTATGTTGTAATGCAACAATTTGAAATATTAAAATTATGTTTTAAAATAACAAATTTTATAATTGCTTTAAGGCTATAGTTTATCAATCCAGTTCACTTCTAAAATATCATGACAGTTAGATCATCTTACATTTAGTGGAAATTTATTTGACTAATATGCCAAGTCAAAATAATGATAAAATAAGGGTAAAGTTAATTGACATAAATTATAGACAATGTAGGAAAATCAAGTATCTTTATTTTAACAGTTTACTTGATTTCCCAAGAATTTAATCTTTTTTTTTTCTTATATAGTGCCTCATGAGAATATATGCTTCTTAGGAGTCTGCTAAGGAATCAAATATCTCCATTAATCAACTCATAATGATAAATTACAAAGATATAAAAAATTTTAAAATGTTTTAGCTCCTTTCCATGTATGCAGTGAGAACTCTGTTTAAACATCATTCCCAGTGGATTGCCAATCATTTTTAAAACAAAATAAATTAAAAACAAACATCTGCCAAATTCCTTAAAGCAGAAACTTAACTCTATCTGTATTGTACAAAATCTTGGTATGGTCCTAGTTTTTATGTAAAAAATCTTTCCCTCTGCAAGAGTTTTTGCATCCAACTGTTCAAATTCTGTCTTTCAAGATCTACATCTTTCCTGAAGCCTTCATTGAAATCTTTTGTGCTGTGCTTTGTCATTCAGTAATGTACGCCTCTTTGCAACCCCATGGACTATAGCCCGCCAGACTCTGCTGCCCATGATGATTCTCCAGGCAAGAATACTGGAGTGGGTAGCCTTGCCCTCCTCCAGTGGCTCTTCCCAACCCAGGGATTGAACCCAAGTCTCCTGTGTTGCAGGCAGATTCTTTACCGTCTGAGCCACCAGGGAACCCATGATAATTTTCTCCTTAAAGTGGTCATTTTTATTTTCCTTGCTAATTATTCATTTCCCCTGTACTAGTACCTTAATTTTCCTCCATTGCACAACGTCATAGTGGGATTCTTAATGCCTGGCCTGCTTTATCTAAGGAGTGAGCATGCACACAAACTAGACCAGCCAGACTCTCTCTTCCAGGATTTTAATTATTCAGTGGAGTGACCCAAAGACAGATGGTTAGAGCTGACTGACTTGCTATAGAGAATGGCCATTTATTTCCTCCACCTAGACTATTAGGGCTGTCTTGCTCTTTGTTTTGAAAACTACTTTTTTTTCAGCTTTCTAATAATACATATGTCTTCCAATCAGTTTATTTTACTTAAAATAACCATAGTCTGATCCCATTTGATTGCCAAAGAACAGGTCTGTATATTATGTAACTTTTACGCAAAGAGTCTGACACGATTGAGCGACTGAACTGAACTGAACTGAACTGGAGCCCCATATTAGAATTTAGTTACATCTTTATAAGTGTTTTCACTACTTTTTTCACTAATGTATTGGTCTTGTGTGTATGCTGCTGCTACTGCTATCACTTCAGTCGTGTCCGACTCTGTGCGACCCCATAGACGGCAGCCCATGAGGCTCCCCTGTCCCTGGGATTCCCCAGGCAAGAACACTGGAGTGGGTTGCCATTTCCTTCTCCAATGCATGAAAGTGAAAAGTGAAAGTGAAGTCGCTTAGTCGTGTCTGACTCTTAGCGACCCCATGGACTGTGGCCCAGCAGGCTCCTCCGTCCATGGGATTTTCCAGGCGAGAGTGCTGGAGTGGGGTGCCATTAATATTACAAATTCCTGCAGGGTTAGAATTGTGTTTTATACTGAGTTACTTTGCTGTACACATGAAACTTAAACAACCTTGTTAATCAGCTATACGTGAATATAATTAATTTTTTAAAAAACAGAAATCATACAAACACTCAAAAAATAACAAATAGATAACTTCTACCTTAAATTTGTGAGGCTATTATACAATGATGTAAATGGAGTATTATAAAATAGGTAGAAGGATTTAATAAATGTTAATTATTTATAGTCATTTTATAAATTAAGCACAAAAATTCTTAATGGATTTTATGTGTTTACATGGTCAGTAGTGGCTGACTGATGAGTTGATTTGAGTCTGTATAAGTCCCTGACAACTGGGCAGCCCATTATAGCAAGAATCTGCTTTTAGGTTACTCACTGACCTAATGTTATTCTTAACATTAAATAAATGTCCTGCCCTTTGCCTATTTCTATAAAATGTAATCTCTTACATTTTATTTTTTTAATTAAGTAGCTAAAAATAAATGATTTCAATTTAAAAATAGAAACAGTGGAAAATTACTCATTTGTATTAACACAATGCCACGAGGCTTCCCTGGTGGCTCAGTGGCAAAGAATCTGCCTGCAATGCAGGAGCCATGGGAGACAATGATGGTTAAAATATGGGTCAGGCAGATCCTGGGTCAGAAACATCCCTTGGAGGTGGGCATGGCAACCCACTCCAGTTTTCATGCCTGGAGAATCCCAATGTACAGAGGAGACTGGTTAGCTGTAGTCCACGGGGCTGCACAAAGTCAGACGTGACTGAAGCAGCTGCGCACACATGCACACATACACTACACGCTGCCATAGCCCATTAAAACAAACCAAAAGAACTGGAGGTGTTTTATTATGACCATCATCCAATGCTGATAGATATTTTAGCTTTAAATCTGTATTACTTATAGTAAAAACAGTAAATATATGAGATTCTTCAGCAGAGATCTAGAAAAGGTATAGTCTTTCAAATAGCACAATTCAGTTTTCATTCCTTTGGGAGTAAAGGGATTTTGCTGATTACTTTTGCAACTGGCACTCCATAATACTTTATTCCGCAACCCCTAAGCTTTGGGCGCACTATGTGCAATGAATACAATAAGCGTTCTGAGCTGTAGCTGACAAATGACTTATCTGTCATTCTGTAAATTAAGCTGGCCTCAAGCATGGAGTTGGTATATATGTATCTTCATCTTGTTGTTCGTCACAGTAGCCACCGCTTCTCAGTCAACCCCAAATTACAGCACCATTTGAACATTTAATAGGAGGTTATTCTACTGTAACAGATGCATTGGTTTTGAGTATGGTATTTCCACAGTACTTAATATTTCATCCTTTTCTGGGCTAACTGAGCAAAAAGTTCCTAGGATTGTCTCTAAATTAGGGACTGGAAAAAAAGTGAAAAGTAGTTTAACCTCTTTTACAGGAAAATGAAGCTGTAACAAATTGAATTTTCACATGGTCAAACTGAAATACAGTTGAGTTTACAAGGTTAAATATTTTTCAGTCTTACCATAATGGGGGAATTTTCCCTCTACTTTTAATAAAGATTTGATTCTTTTAAATCAAATCCTTATTAAAGCAATTTTAAATTGCTTATCTTTAATACAATTCTTAAAATTTCATAGTTTAAAGTTTTAATTCATCACTAACTCTATGAACATTCACTGAATACCTATTATGTGTTTGGTGCTATATGGCCTTAAAAGAATAATTCAGTTACACTCCTNCTTAATGGATTTTATGTGTTTACATGGTCAGTAGTGGCTGACTGATGAGTTGATTTGAGTCTGTATAAGTCCCTGACAACTGGGCAGCCCATTATAGCAAGAATCTGCTTTTAGGTTACTCACTGACCTAATGTTATTCTTAACATTAAATAAATGTCCTGCCCTTTGCCTATTTCTATAAAATGTAATCTCTTACATTTTATTTTTTTAATTAAGTAGCTAAAAATAAATGATTTCAATTTAAAAATAGAAACAGTGGAAAATTACTCATTTGTATTAACACAATGCCACGAGGCTTCCCTGGTGGCTCAGTGGCAAAGAATCTGCCTGCAATGCAGGAGCCATGGGAGACAATGATGGTTAAAATATGGGTCAGGCAGATCCTGGGTCAGAAACATCCCTTGGAGGTGGGCATGGCAACCCACTCCAGTTTTCATGCCTGGAGAATCCCAATGTACAGAGGAGACTGGTTAGCTGTAGTCCACGGGGCTGCACAAAGTCAGACGTGACTGAAGCAGCTGCGCACACATGCACACATACACTACACGCTGCCATAGCCCATTAAAACAAACCAAAAGAACTGGAGGTGTTTTATTATGACCATCATCCAATGCTGATAGATATTTTAGCTTTAAATCTGTATTACTTATAGTAAAAACAGTAAATATATGAGATTCTTCAGCAGAGATCTAGAAAAGGTATAGTCTTTCAAATAGCACAATTCAGTTTTCATTCCTTTGGGAGTAAAGGGATTTTGCTGATTACTTTTGCAACTGGCACTCCATAATACTTTATTCCGCAACCCCTAAGCTTTGGGCGCACTATGTGCAATGAATACAATAAGCGTTCTGAGCTGTAGCTGACAAATGACTTATCTGTCATTCTGTAAATTAAGCTGGCCTCAAGCATGGAGTTGGTATATATGTATCTTCATCTTGTTGTTCGTCACAGTAGCCACCGCTTCTCAGTCAACCCCAAATTACAGCACCATTTGAACATTTAATAGGAGGTTATTCTACTGTAACAGATGCATTGGTTTTGAGTATGGTATTTCCACAGTACTTAATATTTCATCCTTTTCTGGGCTAACTGAGCAAAAAGTTCCTAGGATTGTCTCTAAATTAGGGACTGGAAAAAAAGTGAAAAGTAGTTTAACCTCTTTTACAGGAAAATGAAGCTGTAACAAATTGAATTTTCACATGGTCAAACTGAAATACAGTTGAGTTTACAAGGTTAAATATTTTTCAGTCTTACCATAATGGGGGAATTTTCCCTCTACTTTTAATAAAGATTTGATTCTTTTAAATCAAATCCTTATTAAAGCAATTTTAAATTGCTTATCTTTAATACAATTCTTAAAATTTCATAGTTTAAAGTTTTAATTCATCACTAACTCTATGAACATTCACTGAATACCTATTATGTGTTTGGTGCTATATGGCCTTAAAAGAATAATTCAGTTACACTCCTTTTATTTGCTTTTAAATAAATAAGTGTTGAGTATATTTTGAACTTAGTAGGCCTTTCTAGGGGGCTTCTCAGGTGGTGCTAGTGGTAAAGAACCTGCCTGCCAATCCCTGGATTAGGAAAATCCCCTAGAGGCTGGCATGGCAACTCACTCCAGAATTCTTGCCTGGAGAATCCCATGGACAGAGGAACCTGGTGGGCTACAGTCCATGAGGTCGCAAAGAGCTGGACACAACTGAAGTGACTTAGCATGCACACAGGCTTTTTCAAGTTTTCTGACCCAGAAAAGAATCTCTGAGTCAGCCTTAAAATAGCCTCAGAGATATAAACTCCGATTCATCTTTCTGGATGGATGAGGAGATCTTAACTATAGAATTTCCATCATGCACATATAAGACATAATATATTTCAAGAGGGCACAATAAAAACTTTTATGTCTAAGTATACTCTTTGTCTTTTCCTTATTGCCATATAAATATAGTTGAAAATGTCTAATAAGAGGTCATAAGATGATTTTGTGATTCTCCAATGAATACATTCATTAAGTCTAGCTCTGTAAGTTTAATATTTTAGATTTTTCCTTTACCTAGACTCATCTTTTACTCAAGATGTTGCCAAGATTTCAACTAAAAGTTTAGATAGTAATCTTGACTGTTGCATTTGCCTCAATTTATCTTCTCCATATATTTGGCAATAGTGACAGTTACATTTTGTGATTGTCTTTGAGAGACATAGGCAGCTTTATGGAAGGAAAAATGAAGATGAAAGTCACTCAGTCATGTCCGACTCTTTGCTACCTCGTGGACTATAGTCCGTGGAATTCTCTAGGCCAGAATACTGGAGTGGGTAGCCTTTCCCTTCTCCAGAGGATCTTCCCAACCCAGGGATCAAACCCAGGTCTTCTTCATTGCAAGCAGATTCTTTACCAGCTGAGCCACAAGGGAAGCCCTAAAATGCTTACTTTATAATCCTGACCCAAAATATTGTCACATACATGCCAGTGTTAATACAGTGGATTGCTATTATTCTTGCCTCAAGCAATTGCATACACTTGCAGTCACACATAAGGATGTCAGATGGGATACTGTGTTTTCTGAGGTACAGAAAACAATTTGCCTATTAGCCCTCCCATAAACTGCAGAGCATTCAGTGTTTTGAGATGAGATCACAGCCATTTCCTTGTTCTTTCAGTGCTTTACTAAATAATTTACTGGAGTAACCTTCCAGTAAGGATTCCTAGGGGAAAAGCTCCTCATAAAATTCACTGAATTAACCACTCACTTTTTCTTCTAAAATATCTACTCTGGACAAATGAGTCACTGATATATAGGACAGTGTTGGTAATATGATGTACTCTCTTCAAAATTTTGAGAACTATTTCATTGAATAGAGATAATTAAACAAGAGAGAGAACTCAGTTAGGGGAAGACTTGCAGCTGGACTGTCATCTCCAAAATCTCTTAATTAAAATATTTGTATGGAGACCAAACTAGTATTAACTCTTCAAGATAACAGAGTTCTAGTATATCTTCCTCCTGTCTTCCTTTCACCCTGTCAGATGACTTACTCTGCTGTGTCACTGTACAAGGGCACATTATATTTTTCATCTAAAGTAATATCATTTGATTACCTTTTTAATTTAATGAATTGCCTCCATAGGGGTGTAGGAGATCTTATTTTTTTTCAATTTAAAAGTGAATATAAGATATGATGTCCCAGCTTCTAATTCTTATAGATCAACAAGCAATGACTGACATGTATACACTGCTATATTTAAAACAGGTAACCAACAAGGACCTACTGTATAGCACAGGGATCACTGCTCAATATTGTATAATTNTGATGTCCCAGCTTCTAATTCTTATAGATCAACAAGCAATGATTGACATGTATACACTGCTATATTTAAAACAGGTAACCAACAAGGACCTACTGTATAGCACAGGGATCACTGCTCAATATTGTATAACTGCCTAAATGGAAAAAGAAATTGAAAAAGAGTAGATACACATGTATGTATAACTGAGTCACTGTGCGGCACACTCAAAACTAATTTTTATTTTATATTAATATTAGAGCATAGTTGATTAACCTTGTTAATAAAAATTAAAAAACAAATAAGTGATCCATACATATTAAGCACCTATTGATAAATGGACAAAGATAAAGGGGGGCATAATTTTTAAATCAATTCCCTACATAAAAACAAGAGAAGGACATGACTTACTGACGAAGTAGAACTTAAGGATATGAGGAATCACAATATAAAGAGTTCTAATATATATTTACAGTCCAGTGTACTTTAAGACATATTGATGATTATAAAACTTTTTGTGCTATGATCTCTAGTTCTTGTTCTGAAAACTAACACAAAAAAGTAAGAGATTTTCTGAAACTGCTTTTTTTTAGGTTAGGCTTCTACTGAGAAATAATTTAAATGAAATGAAATGCAGGGATCTTAAATGCTCAGTCTAATGAATTTTGTGTAATTGAAGATAACTGGGAAAGCACTGGCTCAAACAAGATATAAAACATTTATTCTGCATTGAGAGCTCTTGAGCCCCTTTTCAGTTAATTCCTCCCTTTGGAGAAATATCATNCACTAACTCTATGAACATTCACTGAATACCTATTATGTGTTTGGTGCTATATGGCCTTAAAAGAATAATTCAGTTACACTCCTTTTATTTGCTTTTAAATAAATAAGTGTTGAGTATATTTTGAACTTAGTAGGCCTTTCTAGGGGGCTTCTCAGGTGGTGCTAGTGGTAAAGAACCTGCCTGCCAATCCCTGGATTAGGAAAATCCCCTAGAGGCTGGCATGGCAACTCACTCCAGAATTCTTGCCTGGAGAATCCCATGGACAGAGGAACCTGGTGGGCTACAGTCCATGAGGTCGCAAAGAGCTGGACACAACTGAAGTGACTTAGCATGCACACAGGCTTTTTCAAGTTTTCTGACCCAGAAAAGAATCTCTGAGTCAGCCTTAAAATAGCCTCAGAGATATAAACTCCGATTCATCTTTCTGGATGGATGAGGAGATCTTAACTATAGAATTTCCATCATGCACATATAAGACATAATATATTTCAAGAGGGCACAATAAAAACTTTTATGTCTAAGTATACTCTTTGTCTTTTCCTTATTGCCATATAAATATAGTTGAAAATGTCTAATAAGAGGTCATAAGATGATTTTGTGATTCTCCAATGAATACATTCATTAAGTCTAGCTCTGTAAGTTTAATATTTTAGATTTTTCCTTTACCTAGACTCATCTTTTACTCAAGATGTTGCCAAGATTTCAACTAAAAGTTTAGATAGTAATCTTGACTGTTGCATTTGCCTCAATTTATCTTCTCCATATATTTGGCAATAGTGACAGTTACATTTTGTGATTGTCTTTGAGAGACATAGGCAGCTTTATGGAAGGAAAAATGAAGATGAAAGTCACTCAGTCATGTCCGACTCTTTGCTACCTCGTGGACTATAGTCCGTGGAATTCTCTAGGCCAGAATACTGGAGTGGGTAGCCTTTCCCTTCTCCAGAGGATCTTCCCAACCCAGGGATCAAACCCAGGTCTTCTTCATTGCAAGCAGATTCTTTACCAGCTGAGCCACAAGGGAAGCCCTAAAATGCTTACTTTATAATCCTGACCCAAAATATTGTCACATACATGCCAGTGTTAATACAGTGGATTGCTATTATTCTTGCCTCAAGCAATTGCATACACTTGCAGTCACACATAAGGATGTCAGATGGGATACTGTGTTTTTTGAGGTACAGAAAACAATTTGCCTATTAGCCCTCCCATAAACTGCAGAGCATTCAGTGTTTTGAGATGAGATCACAGCCATTTCCTTGTTCTTTCAGTGCTTTACTAAATAATTTACTGGAGTAACCTTCCAGTAAGGATTCCTAGGGGAAAAGCTCCTCATAAAATTCACTGAATTAACCACTCACTTTTTCTTCTAAAATATCTACTCTGGACAAATGAGTCACTGATATATAGGACAGTGTTGGTAATATGATGTACTCTCTTCAAAATTTTGAGAACTATTTCATTGAATAGAGATAATTAAACAAGAGAGAGAACTCAGTTAGGGGAAGACTTGCAGCTGGACTGTCATCTCCAAAATCTCTTAATTAAAATATTTGTATGGAGACCAAACTAGTATTAACTCTTCAAGATAACAGAGTTCTAGTATATCTTCCTCCTGTCTTCCTTTCACCCTGTCAGATGACTTACTCTGCTGTGTCACTGTACAAGGGCACATTATATTTTTCATCTAAAGTAATATCACTTGATTACCTTTTTAATTTAATGAATTGCCTCCATAGGGGTGTAGGCGATCTTTTTTTTTTTCAATTTAAAAGTGAATATAAGATATGATGTCCCAGCTTCTAATTCTTATAGATCAACAAGCAATGATTGACATGTATACACTGCTATATTTAAAACAGGTAACCAACAAGGACCTACTGTATAGCACAGGGATCACTGCTCAATATTGTATAACTGCCTAAATGGAAAAAGAAATTGAAAAAGAGTAGATACACATGTATGTATAACTGAGTCACTGTGCGGCACACTCAAAACTAATTTTTATTTTATATTAATATTAGAGCATAGTTGATTAACCTTGTTAATAAAAATTAAAAAACAAATAAGTGATCCATACATATTAAGCACCTATTGATAAATGGACAAAGATAAAGGGGGGCATAATTTTTAAATCAATTCCCTACATAAAAACAAGAGAAGGACATGACTTACTGACGAAGTAGAACTTAAGGATATGAGGAATCACAATATAAAGAGTTCTAATATATATTTACAGTCCAGTGTACTTCAAGACATATTGATGATTATAAAACTTTTTGTGCTATGATCTCTAGTTCTTGTTCTGAAAACTAACACAAAAAAGTAAGAGATTTCCTGAAACTGCTTTTTTTTAGGTTAGGCTTCTACTGAGAAATAATTTAAATGAAATGAAATGCAGGGATCTTAAATGCTCAGTCTAATGAATTTTGTGTAATTGAAGATAACTGGGAAAGCACTGGCTCAAACAAGATATAAAACATTTATTCTGCATTGAGAGCTCTTGAGCCCCTTTTCAGTTAATTCCTCCCTTTGGAGAAATATCATCCTATTTCTATTCCCCTACCATAAATTTTATATTAAAAGAATACATGTATTGAGGTATAATTCACAGTACAAAGAAACTAACAACTATTTTGAATGCACAAGTCAATGGTTTTAGTGTAATGAGTTCACTAGTGACATTGGTGTCACCTTAAATGTTTCCTCATGACTCTTTAAATTAACGGGCCACCCTATCCCAATATTTTATATCAGTGGAAACATGTAGTTTCATTACTTTCATTTACTAGTATTTCAATGGATAGATATATCACATTTCATTTTACAATTAGAGTTTATATATTTTGTACTTATTTATTGTGTCGCATATGGTAAGTTGTCTTTCCAGGGGATTTTTCCATTTCATCCAAGTTTTAAAATTTATTGTTACAGAGCTGTTTATAATTATCCTTTTAACATTTTTATGCTCTGTAATGATAGTCCTTATTTCACTCCTAATGTTAATCCCCCCCCTCCCCTTTTTTGGTCAGTCTTGCAAGAGATTTATCAGTTTTATTAATCTTTTCAGAGAGTCAATGCATGCATGCATGCTAAGTTGCTTCAGTCGTGTCTGACTCTGTGCGACCCCATGGACAGCAGCCCACCAGGCTCCTCTGTCCACAGGATTCTCTAGGCAAGAATCCTGGAGTGGGTTGCCATTTCCGTCTCCACAGATAGTCAATCCTACTTTGTTAATTTTACCTTACTTCCTATTTCTATTTGATTTCTGCTCTTATTTTTAACTATTTTTTCAATTCTATTTACTTTGATTTTAATTTTCTCTTTCCTTTTTCTAAGTTTTTAAGCTGGAAAACTATTTATTGACACTTTTCTTAGTTCCTAATATAGGTTTTAAAGCTACTAATTTCCATCTAAGCACTGCTTAGCTGTAACCCACATATTTAGATATGTAGTATTTTTGTGACCATTCAATTTAAATATTATATTTCTTCTGTGATTTTTTTTCTTTGACTCATGGGGTTATATAGAAGCAACCTATTTAACTTAAAAATATTTGAGAATTTTCCATATATCTTTTTTGTTGATTTCTTATTGAAAAAAACAGTGCATTTTTATTTTGATTCTCTGATATTTGTAGAAAGAATTTTTAATGGCTCAGTATATAGTATACTTTAGTGAATGGTATATGTGTTCTTAAGAAGAATCAACATCATATAGTTGTTCGGTATAGTGTTTCAAAGGTATCAATTATCGCATGCCCATTGTTACCACTGTCCAAATCTTCTGCATCACTGCTAAATTTTTATTTACTTTTTCTGTCAAGTATTGAGAGAGGAGTGTTAAAATATCCATCTATAATTATGAATTTGTGTATTTTACTATTGGAGAAGGAAATGGCAACCCACTCCAGTGTTCTTGCCTGGANCATTTTTATGCTCTGTAATGATAGTCCTTATTTCACTCCTAATGTTAATCCCCCCCCTCCCCTTTTTTGGTCAGTCTTGCAAGAGATTTATCAGTTTTATTAATCTTTTCAGAGAGTCAATGCATGCATGCATGCTAAGTTGCTTCAGTCGTGTCTGACTCTGTGCGACCCCATGGACAGCAGCCCACCAGGCTCCTCTGTCCACAGGATTCTCTAGGCAAGAATCCTGGAGTGGGTTGCCATTTCCGTCTCCACAGATAGTCAATCCTACTTTGTTAATTTTACCTTACTTCCTATTTCTATTTGATTTCTGCTCTTATTTTTAACTATTTTTTCAATTCTATTTACTTTGATTTTAATTTTCTCTTTCCTTTTTCTAAGTTTTTAAGCTGGAAAACTATTTATTGACACTTTTCTTAGTTCCTAATATAGGTTTTAAAGCTACTAATTTCCATCTAAGCACTGCTTAGCTGTAACCCACATATTTAGATATGTAGTATTTTTGTGACCATTCAATTTAAATATTATATTTCTTCTGTGATTTTTTTTCTTTGACTCATGGGGTTATATAGAAGCAACCTATTTAACTTAAAAATATTTGAGAATTTTCCATATATCTTTTTTGTTGATTTCTTATTGAAAAAAACAGAGCATTTTTATTTTGATTTTCTGATATTTGCAGAAAGAATTTTTAATGGCTCAGTATATAGTATACTTTAGTGAAAGGTATATGTGTTCTTAAGAAGAATGAACATCGTATAGTTGTTCGGTATAGTATTTCAAAGGTATCAATTATCGCATGCCCATTGTTACCACTGTCCAAATCTTCTGCATCACTGCTAAATTTTTATTTACTTTTTCTGTCAAGTATTGAGAGAGGAGTGTTAAAATATCCATCTATAATTATGAATTTGTGTATTTTACTATTGGAGAAGGAAATGGCAACCCACTCCAGTGTTCTTGCCTGGAGAATCCCAGGGACCAGGGAGCCTGGTGGGCTGCCCTCTATGGGGTTGCACACAGTCGGACACGATTGAAGCGATTTAGCAGCAGCAGCAGCAAATATTTATCTCTTTTTGGTGTTCTTAATTGCTCCCTGCTAATACTGACTTTTATATGATATTTCACTTTATATTCAGAAACATCATTTTAGCACCTCTCATAGGTTATATGTAGATGCTCACTGGCATCTGATTCTTATTGTTTAGATATTAAGCCTTGTATGACTCTTCGTGACTCCATGGACTGTAGCTTGCCAGGCTCTGTCCAGTAGGTTTTCCCAGCAAGAATGCTGGAGTGGGTCATCATTCTCCACTCCAGAGCATCTTCCCAATCCAGGGATCAAATCCTCATTAGAAGGCAGATTCTTTACCAATATGTATTGGAAACAAGCCCTTCCAGTTTTTAATTCTGTCTCAAACATTTTTTATCTTAATTTTTAAAGGATATGTTTATAGGGTACAGAACTCAGCTTTTTATGGACTGAATGTTTGTTTCCCAGCTAATTCATATGTTAAAGCCCTAAGTCCCAATGCAATGGTATTTGAACATGTGGCTTTTGGGAGGTAATTAGAGTTAGATTAGGTAGTGGTGGGGCCTTCACAGTGGGATTAGTGGGTAGAGAGATTTTTATTTTTATACACTGAGAGGAAGGCATTTTAGAACATAGTGAGAGGTCAGCTATCTGCAAGTTGGGAGCCAAATCAGCCAGCAATTTGATCTTGGGGTTTATTACTATGAGTAATAAATTTGATGCTTAATACACCATCTACAGTATTTTGTTATAGCAGCTTGAGTGACTAATACAGATTTTGTTACTGAGAAATGGAGTGCTACTGTAATGAATACCTAAATATATAAGCAGCTTTGCAACTGGGTAATGGGTAGAAACTGGAAGATTTTTCATGTAAATGCTAGAAACATGGACATTAAGGCTGATTCTGATGAAGTCTTTAGCATGTAGATACTTAGCTTTCTCTACACCAGCTATTGAAGACACCATAAAGAGGACTATTCTTGAGCTTTAAGATCTGATGGAATTTTCCTTGCTAGGTTTTGTAGCTGTTTGGGACCCATTGCCCTTTCCTTTTTATCTGTTTCTCCATTTTGAAATAGGAATGTCTATCCTATGCCCATCCCATCATTCTATTTTAGAAAGACATAACTTAGCTAGTTTTAAAGGTTCAGTGCTAGAGAGGGACTTTGCCTTAGGATGAACTGAATCTCAAGTTTCATCATGTCTGATCTGGATGATATTCAGATAAAACTTTGATTTCAGATTTTAGAGTTACTGCTCCAAGTGAATTAAGATTTTGGGTGCTCTTGGGATAGAATGAATGTATTTCCATGTGAGAAGGACATGAATTTTGTGAAGCACAGGGAACAATGGACTGAATGCTATGTCTCTCAAAGTTTGTATGTTGAAGTTTTTACCCCCATTGTGATAGATTTGGACATGTGGCCTTTGGGAGTTAATAAAGTTGAGATTAGGTCATGAAAGTGGGGCTCTCTTATGATATTAGTGGCCTGGTAATAAGAGGAAGGGAGATCACTCTCTGCTTACATGCACCTAGGAAAGGGTGTGTGAGCACATACCAAGAAGGCAGCTTTCTACAAGCTAGGGAGGAAGGTCTCACCAGGAACTGAATGAGCCTTCACCTTGACCTTGAACTTCCCAGCTTCTAGAACTAAGAGAAATAAATCTCTGTTGCTTTAGCCATCCGATTTATGGTAATCTGTTACAGCAGCCCAAGTAGATGAATACACAGATTTTATTAATTATTTTAAAGATATCTTTCAAATATTCTTCAAGTCTCTTGTTTTTGATAAATCAATATAATTTGTATAGCTGGTCCCCTACAGGTATGCTCTTTTATTTTGGTTTTCAGTAGCTTGGCCACAATGTGTCCAGGTTTTTTCCTTTTGTTTTATTTACTTATTCATTTTGGTATTCATTTCTTTTTTAAAAGCCCAATTTTTTAAACATGAAGTTAATATCTTTCAGTAATTTGGGAATCTTTTCAGCCAATATATCTTATTTTCCCTTCCTTATTCTCATTCTTCTGTTGCTCCACTTGAAATAAGATAGATCTCTTTATATTTGGCACTTCATTTTGTCAAATGGCTCCTTGTGACCTCAATATCTTAAATGGTTGACTGAATATAAGACTTGGAATTTCAGATGATATAAAAGACAGTTACCATATAAGTTCTTCATTCTTTCAAACACAAAGCTAATTTCTTCCAAATTATTTCTAAAAGTGAAGCTTCATTTTGCTCAATTAAAAAATGAATCATTGCTTACAAAAATTCAGCAACTATTCTGCAAACATTTGATCAAATAAAATGCTGAAGTTTATCACTGACTCAGAACTAAATACAAAATGATAATCAAAGCCCATGTGTAGTCTTTTTCCCACTGATGAGAGTTTAATTTTCTTATGCAATCTAATTGCCATGCTTTTCCTTTCCCACAATCACCACAATATGGGGCTTTTACAAGTTGAAGGGAAAAAAAATAAAAAGAGACAATGATAAAATCATCCGTGTTACTTACATTCAGTTTGCCTTCAGAAGTTTAATAGTCAGATACAATGTGCTTATCTTATACCGCTACATGACTTGTCTGTTGAATACTTTCTATTCATCTCTATGTTACATGTCTGCTGTACACTAAACAATCACCTTAGCCTCACTTCACAGCTGTCATGCCATTCTGGTACTTATCTATATTTCTGCACTCTAGGAAAAGTCTTATCACTTATCCCTTCAGATACTCCATTCAAGTGTATTTCTTAACCTTTCATTATACTTTATACACCATCAAATTTTCTACTTTTATAAACATCACTTTTATTAATGCTACAATCTTCATGTATATACTTGCTTTTCTAAAATGATTGATAGCTTTATGAACTAACATTTCTTATAAGACCTACTGCTGTCAACTTACACAAACCTTTTGTAAGGGAAGTATTAATGTATAATAGAAATAGGATTATATAAATAAACAATAAAAATCTATTTCTTTAAGATCTGCCCCTCTGAAAATCACAAAACAATATAGCACCCATCAAAATATTTTAAAATATTTTCTCTATCTGAAGAAATGCAAAACTTGCTTGATTTAATAGTCAATATATCTTCCTAAGGCAACAGAACTATTCTGTGTGGAACTCAACCACTAAGAACAGAAATAAGAAATAGCATATTTAATTGTTAATATTATAAGATCCTGCATAAATAGTGTTACAGATACATTGTCCAGTGTAAATTTTACATGTCTATACTCAAAAACATAGTTTGTTAAATGTAATAGAATTGTAATAATTCATAAAAGACTTTATAGAATACATAAATAGCAAAATGAAGCAGAGAGAAAGTTTGTGTGTGTGTGTGGCAGAGGTGAAGTGGATAAAGTGAAAGGGGGATTTAATGACCACCAAGAATGAGTACAGGAGTCTTAGAACTAATCCATTATTTCAAGGAACAAAATAAAACAAACAAAAAATACAAACCAATAAGCAAGCAACTACTGGTTCTAACCATCACTGCTATCATCATAAAACAAATGATAATTTATCAGTTTTACAATCTAGATATTATGCCTATTAAAGCTAGGTATTCCTGAGACTATTTTTTACAACCAGTAAAACATCTTGTTTTTATATCTATTACTGATATATGGGAGCTTTCATTTATAAATGGCTGGGTTATCTGATGGGAAATTGAACCAGCATCTTAAATTTTCACTACCTGATGTTATGGCTCAATGTCACTTTAAATCAATGGTGCTAATACTTGATGGTTACAAAATAAAACTATCATCCTAACACCATAGTTTGTGACCTCACTTGCTATCTTTTCTTCCTAGAATTTCTTCATCCAAATTGAGAAAATAAACCTTTCATTTCGCAGTGAGTGCTTGCCTTATGACTCTTAATGTAAAGAATATAATCCTGTAATATAAATGTTGATTCAGATATATTTTCAATACCATGATTAACCTTATTAGTTTGTGAAGTTATCGAGTACTTCAATGAATAATGAACTATTGGAATTTCCTACCTTTAACTTGTGTTTTATTTTGTCTTTTTCAAAACTATTATTAAATGTGTAAATAATAGAAAGAATTTCTCTACCCTGGCAAAGAGGACGCCAAAACTGTCTCGCTCCCTCAGTATTATCCATTTGTTCTTTCAATGGTGGTGTTATTGTTGTTTAGTGACTAAGTCGTGTCTGACTCTTTTTCAGCCTCATGGACTCTAGCCCACAGGCTGCTCTATTCATTTTCTAAGGCAAGAATACTGGAGTGGGTTGTCATTTCTTTCTCCAGGGCATCTTCTGGACCAGGGATTGAACCTGTGTCTCTTGCATTGGCATGTGGCTTCTTCACTACCTAGCCACCAGGGAAGCCTGTCCTTTTACTAGCAAATTTCTTTAAAAAATAAGCTACTCTTTACCTTCCAATAGTTTAGCTAGAATTAGCATTATCAGAAATTCACCATAGGGACTTCCCTGGTGGTCCAGTGTTTACAGCTCTGCCTTCCAATGCAGGGGTGCAGTTTCAATCACTGGTTGAGAAACTAAGATTCCATGTGCCTAGTGGCCAAAACACCAAAATATAAAACAGAAGCAATATTGTAACAAATTCAATGAAGACTTTAAATATGGCCCAGATTTTAAAAATCATAATTTAAGCTAATGGTAATATTTTAAAAAATCAACACAGTTGCTATTAATAAAATCTAGGTGGCACAGTGGTAAAGAATCTACCTGCCATGCAGTATACCCAGGTTCAATCCCTGGGTTGAGATGATCCCCTGGAGTAGGAAGTGGCAACCCTCTCCAGGATTTTTGCCTGGATAATTCCACGGACAGAGGACCCTGGAGTGTTCCAGGCCACAGGATTGCAAAAAGTCAGATTCGACTGAGCACAGACACACACACACAGCTACAGAATAGATCTTTTCCTCCATCTTTACTTTCTTTGATCACATTTAAAAAATTCTTGCCCTGTCTTTGTATGGTATTGGATATGGTAATTCTCTTCTATTATTACCTCTATTGTTTTTTCTATTGCATTGACTTTCCTTAACTTTCAATGTAGAATACTATTTTCACTCCTATAAAATATAAATACTTTAAAAATAAAGTTATTCTAATTATCACCACATTACATACATCTTTTAAACACACATCCAGCCTGGAATTTTTTTTCCTGAGTCACAATGCACTTGCCAGTTACCTAAGGAATCTCTCAAGTCCAGTGCCTTCCATCACCTCAAGTTTAATATATCTAAAATTCATCTCCATTTCAAAATCATACCCCTTCCAGTTTTCTGATTTCCTCTAATGCTACAATCATTTCTAATGCTTTATCCAAGGCTAAAAATATCAAGGTCATGCTCCAGTCTCTCAACATCTGCCCACTGTGTCTTCAAGAGTTTTCTTCTCATGATCCATTTAAAAAATCTTTTCACTGCCTCTAACTACTTCAGACTCTTATTAACCCAATACTAGATCACTGCCAATGTTAGCTCATTCAAAAACATTCGGTGGCTACATGTTATCTACCAAAGTTTATTCAAATGCTATTGTCTGGCATACAAAATTCTCTATAATATGTCTCCCACATTATTTTCCCAGCCTGCTTGCCAGAGTTTTCCTTATGCAACCCAAGTCCAAACAATTTTAAATGAAGTTTAAATGAGGAAATTTTCTATGTACATAATCAGTATTCCATTCTTCTTGGGAAATGACATTCAGCTTATCCTTCATTTTTACATATTCAAGTTGGATCTATAATTCAAAGCCTATTAAAAATATTGTTTCCTCCTCTATGCCTAAGCAATGTCACCATGACCTCCTTAACTCTTCAGCTCTGAACAAATAGTATCATCATGTGGACTGTGCTTAAGGGCAATCTGCCTTGAATTTATAATTTAAACCACTTAGTAACATTCTGCAATAAGTATATTATTAATGTATTATATTTTCAATTGGAGTTAAGAATAGCCCACAATATTTGTATCTGCTACCACCTTACCACACTTAGTGTAGGGTCTCAGATATTTATTGAGTGAATAATTCAATTAACTGAAATTCCATGTTAATTTTATATCTCAACTTGACTAGGCCACAGGGCACTCAGGCACTTGTTCAGATATTATCCTATGTGTGCCTTTGAGGGTATTTTTGAATGAGAGTTGATGGTAGACAGAGTAAAGCAGACTGTCTTCCCTAATATGAGTTAGCTTCCTTTAATCAGTTGAAGATCTGAATAAGAAAAAAGGAAGAGGAGATTCTTACTGCCTGACTATTTGACCGGGGGTATCAGTCTCTCCCTGCCTGTAGACTAAAATGAACAGTCAGTACTTTCTGGATCTTGAGTCTGTCAGCTTTCAGATGGGATCTTACACCATCAGCCCTCCAGAGTCTTCAGATAATGATACTGTTCAGCCTTCCATAATCATGTGATCCAATTCCTTATAATAAATCAATCTCCTTATCTCTATATCTTATTACTCTGTTTCTCTGTTTAGTTTTTCCAGATTTATTGAGATAAAACTGACATATAACAGTGTTAAAGTGCACAAAATAATGACTTGACATGTGTATATTGCAAAGTGTTTACCAAAATATGTTTAGTTAATATCATCACCTCACATGGTTACAATTTTTCTTTCTTGTGATGAGAATTTTTAAAATCTACTCTCTTAGTAACTTTCAAATATACAATAAAGTATTGTTAACTGTCAGAATCAGACTTCAGAGAAATTTTGGAAAAACCTAAAAGATCCTAAAATTAGGAAATAGTTTTTCTTTAACAGAAAGTAGGTATTTATTATGCTTTTGAAATATAATTTTTATTGCTTGTCTAGTTATTTGAGGCTTAACTGTAAAATGGCTTCAATTACAATTAGGTTACTCAAACAGAATAAACACTAAAAAGTCATCTAGTATTGCTAATTGTTACTAAGGGAGAATGCACTATTTAATAAAGCAAGTTGGCTTTTTAAAGTTTCAACATGCTTTTACCAAAAAAGTAAGAATAGCTTATATATCTTACAAAATATTTTCTTTTGATTAATGTCACTTTTGAATGCTACGGAACTCAGTTACTCTTCATTTTTATTCAACATATATATTTTTCTTCAGTTTATCCACCAAACACATCACCCAAATAAGAGCCACATAATAGATCTTTTTTTCTTCATGGATCATTGCTGCATACAGTACTCTGTAACTCCTTGCTTAGCCAATTCCTTCTTTCCCTAAACACAGTTAAATTCCCAGTATCATCTTACTTCACTCAGTAAAATCTTACAGAAAAGGTTAGTGTGGGCAACAATGGGTGGGGGTATAGATTTGATTTTCCCTTGCCATCAAATTCACTTCTTTGAAAGGATTCCATTTTATTTTCAAAAGGAATGTACAGTAAAACATTTGGATGACAGGAGGTGAATCCAGTGTAAAAATGTGCTAACTATATCATAGAATGTCTTGATTACTTAGTCATAACAAAGCAATCATTCATAAAATTATTGTCTAGAACAGTGCTTCTCAAACTTTTTAGACGAGAGATTATCCAGAATTAAAGCAAAGTCTCCCAGTGTCCAACTTCATAGCCCATTCATAATCTTTTGGACAGAGTAGGGAGTAGAGACTATCATATATTTGTTTGGTTACAATATTTAGAGACTTTTTTCCCACAAAAATATTTGAGAAGAAAATTTAATATATATCTATTATATTAATAAATGTATGATATCATGGGTTGGTAGTAGGGGGTTGGATATATGTGTTTGAAAAACAATAAATATTTTACTCAAGATCTAATTATTTTTTAAGATGTTACAATGCTGTTGAAGCATGCATATGTCTGTCACTAAACACTACTGTACCCTAAATATTTAAAATTGATAACTATAAAGGAAATTAAAGTGAAGTCGCTCAGTCGTGTCCGACTCTTTGCAACCCCATGGACTATAGCCTATCAGACTCCTCCCTATGGGATTTTCCAGGCAGGAGTGCTGGAGTGGAGTACCATTTCCTTCTCCAGGGGATCTTCCCGACCCAGGAATAGAACCCGGGTTTCCCGTATTGCAGGCAGATGCTTTACCATCTGATTTCTTTTCAAAAATAGAAAAATGATAGCCATCGAGAGCAATCACTAATCCTACTCTCAATGTACTGATTTCCAAGTATCTTTAACCCAATTGCAATATTTGCATTTGTGCATGGGCAGCAAAATTTTGCCATGTTAACTAGTATGATGTGTAGCAGATTTCTTCATAGAAGACAGAGTTAAAATCCTCAGTATGATATGGAAAAATGTTATATAAATTTTCTATATGAAATCTCCTTTTCAATATTAATAATATGGAGGCTGATGAGTTTTTAACTAATGCTTCTCTGATAGCTTAGTTGGTAAAGAATTTGCCTGCAATGCAGGAGACACTGGTTCAATTCCTGGGTCAGGACTATCCCCTGGAGAAGGGAAAGGCTACCCACTAAATTATTCTAGCCTGGAGAATTCCATGGACTGTATAGTTGATGGAGTCACAAAGAGTCGGACACAACTGAGTTTTTAACTGCATATTTTAAAATTTTCTTTGTAAACAATCTCAGCTCATTATTTTGACTATTTTTTCACAAGTGGATAAAAATGAAAGAACTCAATCAAAATTACTAAAAAGTATTTCCACAGTATTCTCTTCAATAAGTGATTTGTGAGTAATTGCAAGATGGACTATAAACCTTCCATTATCAATTAGTACCCTGGGCANTTTCACAAGTGGATAAAAATGAAAGAACTCAATCAAAATTACTAAAAAGTATTTCCACAGTATTCTCTTCAATAAGTGATTTGTGAGTAATTGCAAGATGGACTATAAACCTTCCATTATCAATTAGTACCCTGGGCAAAATTTTACATAATCACCAGAAATCAAAATTAAGTGGTCTTTGTGGCAGATGTGTTATTTTTTTTAAGGTTTCAAAATTCAGAATCGTTATAAAATCAATTGTGGAGCAAACATAATAAAGAATTTATATAATTATTACTAGGCTTACTCTTCAGTACAATATATGTCGATCAATAATATAAAAATAAGGTGAAGCTCTCCCTTCAAAACCATTTCCTCTTTTTATTTTTTTTTATGTCTCAATATTCATTTAATCAGCCAAATTCTTATTTTCATTGACAATTATTTCTGGATCCCACATTATCAGCAATATAGGTGTCAAATGTGCTAAGTCACTCAGTCATGTCCAATTCTTTGTGATCTCATAGACTGTAGCCCACCAGGTTCCTCTGTCCATGGAATTTTCCAGACAGGAATACTGGAGGGGGTTGCCATATCCTTCTCCAGGAGGTTGTCCTAAGGAAGGAATCCACATCTCCTGCTTACAGGCAGATTCTTCACCAATATGCCAAATCAGAAAGCTGTTATAATTTTACAGAAGGGAAGATAGTAACCATCCTCATTAATAATAATAATAGAAACAATAATAGGAGCTAACACCCAGAGAGTCAGAGTGAAAAGTTTGTGACATAACCCAAACTCTAATTTATTTTGTCTTCCACTGTCCTTTTCAGTCAGCTCAGTTCAGTCGCTCAGTTGTGTCCAACTCTTTGCAACTCCATGAACCGCAGCATGACAGGCCTCCCTGTCCATCACCAACTCCCGGAGTTTACTCAAACTCATGTCCATTGAGTCAGTGATGCCATCCAACCATNGTTTTCTCCAACACCACAGTTCAAAAGCATCAATTCTTCGGCACTCAGCTTTCTTTATAGTCTAACTCTCACATCCATACATGACTACAGCGAAAACCATAGCCTTGACCACATGGACTTTTGTTGTCAAAGTAATGTCTCTGCTTTTCAATATGCTATCTAGATTGGTCACAACTTTCCTGCCAAGGAGTAAGCATCTTTCAGTTTCATGTCTAGAGTCATCTTCTGCAGTGATTTTGGAGTCTAAAAAAATAAAGTCTGCCACTGTTTCCACTGTTTGTTTCCCCATCTATTTGCCATGAAGTGATGGGACCGGATGCCATGATCTTTGTTTTCTAAATNTTCTGCAGTGATTTTGGAGTCTAAAAAAATAAAGTCTGCCACTGTTTCCACTGTTTGTTTCCCCATCTATTTGCCATGAAGTGATGGGACCAGATGCCATGATCTTTGTTTTCTAAATATTGAATTTTAAGCCAACTTTTTCACTCTCCTCTTTCACTTTCATCAAGAGATTCTTTAGTTCTTCTTCAACTTTCTGCCATAAGGGTGGTGTCATCTGCATATATGAGGCTATTGATATTTCTCCCAGCAATCTTGACTCCAACTTGTGCTTCATCCAGCCCAGTATTTCTCATGATATATTCTGCATATAATTTAAATAAGCAGGCTGACAACATACAGCCTTGACATACTCCTTTTCCTATTTGGAACCAGTCTGTTGTCCCATGTCCAGTTCTAACTGCTGCATCCTGACCTGCATACAGATTTCTTAAGAGGCAGGTCAAGTGGTCTGGTATTTTCATCTCCTTAAGAATTTTCCAGAGTTTGTTGTGGTCCACCCAGACAAAGGCTTTGGCATAATCAATAAAGTAGAAATAGATGTTTTCCTGGAACTCTCTTATTTTCTCAATGATCCAATAGATGTTGGCAACTTGATCTCTGGTCCCTCTGCCTTTTCTAAAACCAGTTTGAACATTTGGAAATTCATGGTTCACATAGTGTTGAAACGTGGCTTGGAGAATTTTCATCATTACTACNTTGTGGTCCACCCAGACAAAGGCTTTGGCATAATCAATAAAGTAGAAATAGATGTTTTCCTGGAACTCTCTTATTTTCTCAGTGATCCAATAGATGTTGGCAACTTGATCTCTGGTCCCTCTGCCTTTTCTAAAACCAGTTTGAACATCTGGAAATTCATGGTTCACATAGTGTTGAAACATGGCTTGGAGAATTTTGATCATTACTACCATGTGAGATGAGTGCAACTGTGTGGTAGTTTGAGCATTCTTTGGCATTGCCCTTCTTTGAGATTGGAATGAAAACTGACCTTTTCTAGTCCTGTGGCCTCTGCTGAGTTTTCCAAATTTGCTGGCATATTGAGTGCAGCCCTTTCACAGCATCATCTTTTAGGGTTTGAAATAGCTCAACTGGAATTCCATCACCTAGGAAATGACAACCTATCCCCATATCCTTGCCTAGAGAATGTGTCTGGCTCTAGACTGGTGATCACACCATTGTGATTATCTGGGTGGTGAACTAAAGTTATTATTCTGTCCCACAGTTTGAAAGAATCTGATCTCAAGTACAGGCAGAAACCGATTTGGAGTTTTTATCTCTGTCTGATAGTATAGTGGGTTAAATATTCTGCAGATATTGCCAGACAAATTACAAGATTTGGAATATATTACAGCAGCACATATGTTTCATATTGATATGCTAACTAAAATTAACAGAAGAAAGAGTGAAGATTTAGGAAAAATAAATACACACAAAACTATAAGCTGAACCATGAGTAAGGAGCAATAAGGAGGAAACCAGTGAGTAGAGAGAGTATTGGTACATTTTCCATTAACGCAAACACCCATGTGGGTATCCCACAGGGAAACATAGTAAATCTTGCAGTCGTGGCATGGTGGGGGGTGAGATGGAAACTGCCTATTAAATCAGGGTCATTGATAAGACTCAAATATTCCAAATGAATTTTAAATACCGATTCAGTAGCAGGAGAAAACTCAAATCATCTGATGAAAAGCACCCTCAGTTTTGGCCCTACATATTTTCATAGGTTCAACTCAAAGTCAAATGTTTCACACATATAAGGAAATAAGTCACACTGAGTAAAAGTCAGCAGAAAGGAAAGAAAAAAAAGAAAAGAAAACAGATTTTGACCACTTAGAATATCAGATATTGGAGTTATTAGATGAATAATACAGCATAATTATGCATGAATGTTTAAGGACAAACAGATAAAATAAGCAAGTAAATGAGATAAAAACAAGTGACTAGGCAATTTCACAGACATGGCTAATAAACATATGAAAAGATGTTTGAACACATTAGCAATCATGGAAATTCAAGTTAGATCACAATGGATGCCATTTCATACCCTCTAGATGAGGGAGAATTAAGTTCTCGGAATGTTAATACTGTAAAGAATGTGAAGCAGTGGGAACTTTTATACTCTCTTAGGGAGAAGGCAATGGCACCCCACTCCAGTACTCTTGCCTGGAAAATCCATGGATGGAGGAGCCTGGTATGTTGTAGTCCATGAGGTCGCTAGGAGTCAGACACAACTGGGTGACTTCACTTTCATTTTTTACTTTCATGCATTGGAGAAGGAAATGGCAACCCACTCCAGTGTTCTTGCCTGGAGAATCCCAGGGATGGGGAAGCCTGGTGGGCTGCTGTCTATGGGGTCACACAGAGTTGGACATGACTGAAGCGATTTAGCAGTAGCAGCAGCAGTGGGAATGCAAATTGGTAGAATCATTTTGGAAAACAATTTGGCACAAATTATAAAGATCAACATGTGCATTCCCTACAACTTGGCAATTCTAATTCATAGAAAAACCTCTGATGAGGTCTAGTAAGAGAAACTCACATAAACAAGACTCTAGGTTTTACATAAGAAGTCTAAGGGTAATGTGAAAATCAACTATTCTTAGAGGAGCACGGAAATTTGTCTAGACAGTAGGGAAAATTTACCTGGGTGGTGGAAGAATTTGGAATCATAAGCTAATAGATATGCTACTGGATTTGAAGTTCAAAATCATACAAACTATTATTTACAAAACCTTCACCTGTTAATTTAATTTAAAATGATCTTTTGCTGATACTGCTCCTGCGTGGGTGCTTAGTCCTATCCAACTCTTTGTGACCCCATGGACTGTATACAGCCTGTCAGGCTCATCTGTCCATAGAAATTTCCAGGCAAGAATACTGGAGTGGGCTGCCATNTTAATTTAATTTAAAATGATCTTTTGCTGATACTGCTCCTGCATGGGTGCTTAGTCCTATCCAACTCTTTGTGACCCCATGGACTGTATACAGCCTGTCAGGCTCATCTGTCCATAGAAATTTCCAGGCGAGAATACTGGAGTGGGCTGCCATTTCCTACTCCAATATCTTGTCAACCCGAGGATCATACCTGCATCTCTTGAGTCTCCTGCATTGGCAGGTAGATTTTTTTACCATTGTGCCACCTGGAACACCACAATACTACCCCTAGGAGACTATTTTAAGTGAGTGTAGAATTCTTAGAAAAACTCACCTTCCTCTAGTGACTTCCATGGGAATAATCTATGAAAAACAAGGGTGTGCTTTTAAGTAGGAAAACTATTCAGGGAGCCCACTCACAAGGCTGTCCTAGGTCTTGCTATTGCTGACTGGCTGACCTTCTCGGCTGTAGAGACTGACGTTGAGTAACTGGGCCCCACCTTCCCTTGAGATCTCTCTCAGTCCTCCTTGCATAAATGACACATGTTCCTGATATGGATGTGCTTTCCCTGCCTATAGTACTTTTGTTGGTTACTTTATTTTGGTTTAAGATGGAGATAAAATAGCATGTGGGGGTGTGATGAGTCTTATCTAGTAGAGAGAGGGAGAGAGATGGGAGAATAGTTCGAGCAAAGTCTGGGAGCAGTGAACTCCATGTTGAGCTACTTCATACTTGAAATGGCAAAGCATCGGGTGTTAAGGATAGTTGTAGGGGGTCTGTTGGTTCTTGTCCAAATCACCTTTATCAGAAGGTACATCCATCCTTCAACTGTCAAGGTGCTGCCTGCTAATGACTCACAGCTGTTTCCTTTCAGATGAACTATAATCTAGGTCAAATAGGAACCTTATTGACAAGTCTGGTTGTGAAGATCTACACCCAAACATTTATAAAAAAAATATAGAAGGAGAACTGATATTGACCTAATCTTTTTTCTAAATAAACCCATTCAGGGAAATATAAGCTCTTAACAATAGGCCTCATCAACATCTTTAAGACAAACTACTGCTTAGCCACTCATTCAGTCATGTCTGATTCTTTGCAACCCCATGGACTGTAGCCCCCCAGGCTCCTCTGTCCCTGGGATTCTCCAGGCAAGAATACTGGAATGGGTTGCCATGTCCTCCTCCAGGGGATCTTCCCAACCCAGGGATCGAATCCAGGTCTCCTGTATTGCAAGAGGATTCTTTATCATCTGAGCCACCAGGGAATTCAAATTAAATATGTTATGCTTATTAGTTCCTTTAGAAGTTTGTAAAAGATCATTGCATTTTAATCAAACTCTTACTAATGATAATACCTGAAATTCAATCCAGAAGAACTTTTTTAAAGCTTAGAATTTTACAGAAAAAGGAAACAGAACTCATTACAAAATTTCAAGTTACTGCATATCGTTAAAGTTATGTAAGAGTCTGAACAACAAAATATTTCCATACATTAATTACATTAGGATAATTTTTGTTTAATAAATTGAGTGGAATCAAAATTTTAGGAGAAAAAGAAACAACAAATAAACAAGTAATGATTCTTTTGAATGTTAAAAGCGGCTTTATTTATGCTTACTGTGTGTTCTCCCTTACCCCCCAAGTGACTGAGGATGTTCAGTTACCTTTGTTGAAAGCAATAATTAGAACCACTTGACTTGAAACATGGTGTGCTGCCTCACCTTTAGTTAGTATATTCCATCAACATTCAAATTTTGAAACTATTTCTTTCGTAACTCAGAAATGTACTATGGCAAAATTTAGCTTGATGAGAAAAAAATAATTTAGGTTGTCTTTTACAAATCGGAAAAAAAAAGACCATTATGCAAGGGAGAGTAGAAAAGAAGACCAGCAAGCTGTTAGGACCTCGGGTGCCTCCTTATGAAAATCAAGTACAAGGAGGGCATAGGACTGTTAGGATGTTGCAATTGGTTAGTATAAAACTACTCCTGCTAGAAAGGTCCTTGTGTCCTGTGATTGCACATCAGCTAGCTGTTTGGAAAATCCTAGTGCTAGAGTACTGTGTATATGACTAAGCTCCTTTTGAAGGTAAGAAGTAATCAATTAAATTAGTAGTGTGGTGCTGGAGAAGATTCTTGAGAGTCGCTTGGACTGCAAGGAGATCAAACCAGTCAATCCTAAAGGAAATCAATCCTCAATATTCATTGGAAGCACTGATGCAGAAGCTGAAATTCCAATACTTTGGCCACCTGATTCGAAGAACTGACTCACTGGGAATGACCCTGATGCTGGGAAAGACTGAAGCAAAAGGAGTGGGCAGCAGATGATGAGTAGTTTAGGTAGCATCACTAACCCAATGGACATGAATCTGAGCAAACTCTGGGAGATAGTGGAGCACAGAAGAGCCTGGCACGCTGCAGTCCGTAAGGCTGCAAACAGTTGGATATGACTTAGCGACTGAACAACAAGAAAAACAGCCATGTGTTTGTGTGTTTCTCTCCAATGAACTTTCACAGTTGGTGTCATTAGTGGAGTAAAAAGGACAGTTAAATTTAAACAGGGCTAGAGTTTTGCCCTGAGTTATGGCCAGAGGTTGAACAGTGTATAAAAAGGAATTAAACCTGGAGTGAATTAATTGGGAAATGAGAACATGTGTATGAGGAGGTGTACAAAAGTAAAATTATTGTTGGGATTAGTTTAATAAAGAAAAAAATATGAGGTGATGGCATGAAAGGGGGAAATTTAAAGTTGAAGTTTTATAAAACATACTTTATACTCTGTTATATCCATATGACATGTATTAACATGTAGGAGGTTTTAGCTCATTACAGCACCTCTAGTAAATTGTTATTTTACCAGTGAAGATGCTGAGATCCAGTGACCTTAAATGAGAGAATTTTGCCTAAAATTCTATCAGGACTAGGACCAAGATTTGACTTTCCTGATTATCAGGTTCATTAATTTTTTTCCATCCCTCCAAAAGTGACTTTTTTTCAATATCTTGTTTCCATTTTAGATAGTCCTACTAACTCCCATAGAGTTCACATTTTTTCCTTTTATCAGAATACAAATGAAATAATTTCTTAAAGTTTTATTCTTCCATATGCAGGAAAGATCTTGTTGATAACAGATGTATCTGTTCTTATGTCTGTGGCCTTGGATAGCCACAGTACTCAAACATGTAAATATGTCACCACAATTAAAATTTTTCTGAAGGTATTATTTATAAATACTGCAAAATGACCTTCCAGAAACTGTAAACAGCTAAGAGTATAGTTAATCATAAATTATACCTGCTAATTTGGCATACATTACTTTGAAAATGAAGCAACCCCGCACCTCCCTCCCCGCCCCCACCCACACAGCACTGTTGAGCACATGTCTATTGGTTTTTAATGGAATGAAATACTTCAGAGACTGCCCAGAAATATTTATGATACTTATGGTTATGGCCATGCTTTAGAAGAGTGCTTTTAGTTTTCAAAGAAATAATGATGTCATTTTATGGGAAACTTTGTTTTCATTGTCAACAGTGAACTGAGTAAAATAATACTTTGTAAACCCTAATCATGCTTGGTTATTGTGTCCATGAATCATAGCAGGTACTACTGGGAGGAGACTTGCACAGTTTGTGACAGTCATAAAAGATTCATGGTCTGTGTTTGCATGTTTCCCTCTAAAAGGACTGTTATTAGTCACAATTTGAAAATGTGAGATGTCAGATGTTACCCTACATTAAATTCTTATGACTGTAGAAATAAGTAGGTTATACATGCCTTGATAATATAAAGTCTCCTTCAAACAGGAAAATATTATGGATTTGTAATGTAGAAAATCTTATTCCAGAAGCAAATCCTCTGACTAATCAGTGGAAAATGGTTTCATAGAGTGACATACGGCATTTTATTTAGATTGCAAGCATTTTAGTAAAATTGTTCTAAGTACTTCTGAACTTACCTAAATAAGAATGTTCTTTTATAATTTCAAGCTAAACATGTTTTATAGATAGAATTCTTTTTTAGAATTGCAAGAATTTACTGACCTAGGAGTTGTTCCCTGGTTTCCTATATTTTCTTTCTACCCCAAGACAGTATTATGTATGTATATTTTCTAGTTTTATTAAATTCTTTTTTGTCATTATGATTTTGTTTAGTTTTAAATGTATCCCACAAAAGTTTAAAATTCAAAGCCTTTACACACTGTTTACATCAATACATATAAATACATCAATACATATATTCCTGCAAATTTTATGTGAAAACTGGTCTCTAGCTTACCAAACATTAAAGGATTGACTTAAAATTCACATGACTCTAAACCTAAATACTTTTCCATATCCAGGCTTTCTTTTAAAACCAGAGTTGTCTGTGGTTGTTTTGTAAACTAACTCTGCCAATAGGCAATCAGGTTGAAATAGCATTTGATCCCCTAAAAAGTTTTTACCCAACTCTTCTCAGAAAACACATAGAGAAAAGGAATAGACATAAATTTTCATCCTAGTATTTTGCCAGGATACAGTACTTCATTCACCTTTTCATTCACTCAAACAAATATTTAGTGGATCCTATAAACATTGTACAGCATTATCACACAGGTTTATCAGCTTCATTCTAACCCACTTAGCTTGATTTTTAAGAACCTACCAGAGACAGGCATTTAAGAAAGAATGACAATCACTTTGAAATTTGTCATTATTCCTAGTATAGAAAAGCTGCATAGTAAATGCTGAAGTTAAGTACAGATGTAAATGAAGTTAAAAAACAAGAATATTTTATGTCAAAATGTTACTGTGTTACTTAAAGAAATGACAGTTGTTTATAAGGGCTTCTCTGATGGCTCAGACGGCAAAGAATCTGCCTACAATGTGGGAGACCTGGGTTCAGTCTCTAGGTTGGGAAGATCCCCTGGAGATGAGATAGGCTACTCTCTACAGTATTCTGGCCTGGAGAATTCCACGGACAGAGGAGCCTGGCAGACTACAGTTCATGAGCTTGTAAAGAGTCAGACATGACCAAGTGGCTAATACACACACACACACAAGCCTATTTATTCCGTACTAGAATCCAGTGGGAAAATCACGATGGACAGAATATGCTGAACCAGCAATAAACAGAAGGTCCACCATGTTATGGGAAGTTAATATATTGTCTAAAAGTAAAACTGAATGAGAAACACATCTCTTGCAGAGCCAGCGAGCAGCAGCTGTAGATGATACAGGCAATGTAAATAAAACTTCTATTGTGTGACTTATACAGAAATCAGGATAGTAACCAGAGAAGACTATTCGAACCACCAGTAAAGAATCAGTAGTGGAATTTCAGGAAAACATACTCAACGCATAGTCTTATTCTTTAAAAATTATGAGAATGGTGGTAGTCGTTTTGCAATATGTATCAAATCAACATATTGTATGCTTTATACTTAATGTTATGTGCCAAGTGTATCTCAATAAAGCTGGAAAAACTCATGAGGTAATTGTCTCAGCACTCTACATTTTATTATTCTCTAGGATCTAATTTTGTCTATTTCCATGCCATACTCTTTTCTGACTATTAAATTCTCAGTCTTCTGTACTCCCAAAACACTTTACTAATATGCTTGACTAACTCTGACACTTGCATAATAAACATGGTCACATAGAAAATGATACTCAAGGACATGAACATTTTCCTGAGAATGCAAAAATCAGGTGTACTATTTATCAAAACTGCTGTCATAATAATTAATACTTTCTAGCACGCACTTACACTGTCAAGCAAAGTAAAAGAGACAGATGAAGAGTGTGAGGGAATATGAATCTAGATAATGTGGTCTCTCCCAAACCGCCTCTGAACATCTCATCTTTTTAATCAACACCATGTTGGTTCAATAGCTTCTAATATCCACTCATGTATAAACATGATACTGTCCCTCTGACAGTGAGGGCTATCTGCTTTACCATCTAAAATGTCTTTGTTTAGTTATGTCAGCTATGAAACACAATGGATACTAATCATACTAGCTCTCAGTCAAGAGTCTTGTATCTAGTGANAGAATTCCACGGACAGAGGAGCCTGGCAGACTACAGTTCATGAGCTTGTAAAGAGTCAGACATGACCAAGTGGCTAATACACACACACACACACACACAAGCCTATTTATTCCATACTAGAATCCAGTGGGAAAATCACGATGGACAGAATATGCTGAACCAGCAATAAACAGAAGGTCCACCATGTTATGGCAAGTTAATATATTGTCTAAAAGTAAAACTGAATGAGAAACACATCTCTCGCAGAGCCAGCGAGCAGCAGCTGTAGATGATACAGGCAATGTAAATAAAACTTCTGTTGTGTGACTTATAGAGAAATCAGGATAGTAACCAGAGAAGACTATTCGAACCACCAGTAAAGAATCAGTAGTGGAATTTCAGGAAAACATACTCAACGCATAGTCTTATTCTTTAAAAATTATGAGAATGGTGGTAGTCGTTTTGCAATATGTATCAAATCAACATATTGTATGCTTTATACTTAATGTTATGTGCCAAGTGTATCTCAATAAAGCTGGAAAAACTCATGAGGTAATTATCTCAGCACTCTACATTTTATTATTCTCTAGGATCTAATTTTGTCTATTTCCATGCCATACTCTTTTCTGACTATTAAATTCTCAGTCTTCTGTACTCCCAAAACACTTTACTAATATGCTTGACTAACTCTGACACTTGCATAATAAACATGGTCACATAGAAAATGATACTCAAGGACATGAACATTTTCCTGAGAATGCAAAAATCAGGTGTACTATTTATCAAAACTGCTGTCATAATAATTAATACTTTCTAGCACGCACTTACACTGTCAAGCAAAGTAAAAGAGACAGATGAAGAGTGTGAGGGAATATGAATCTAGATAATGTGGTCTCTCCCAAACCGCCTCTGAACATTTCATCTTTTTAATCAACACCATGTTGGTTCAATAGCTTCTAATATCCACTCATGTATAAACATGATACTGTCCCTCTGACAGTGAGGGCTATCTGCTTTACCATCTAAAATGTCTTTGTTTAGTTATGTCAGCTATGAAACACAATGGATACTAATCATACTAGCTCTCAGTCAAGAGTCTTGTATCTAGTGAAATCTCTATATGTGTTACCTGCTGAATTTATCAATGCTAATAAGTCATTATGAGTTTTCTGAAAGGGAAAAAAAAACCAAAATTATTATAAAGATCTATAATATTTAATAATAAATAAATATTTATAATATTTAAATAAGTATCTAAACAGATATGAAAGAGCATGAAGAGATAAAACAAAGAGGGCTTCTTTTACTATAAGAATCATAGGAGAGCAAGACAAAGAAATAGAACCTCTCATATCTAGTGTGAGGCAGGAAATCACTGGCATCACACACTTGCATGTGAGTTCTACTAAGTGAAAAAGGAATGCCAGGCATAAAGTCATTGAATTACTTTTCTTTGTGATTTGGTGTATTTAACTAAGGTGGTATTTTTCAAACTGGAATCACTGGATTTATTCTAGTGACCATACAATTTCTCTTGTGTTGTTAGAAGAGAGTGTTTGCTATGACCAGTGCATTCTCTTGGCAAAACTCTATTTAGCCTTTGCCCTGCTTCATTCTGTACCCCAAGGCCAAATGTGCCTGTTACTCCAGGCCTTTCTTTACTTCCTACTTTTGCTTTCCAGTCCCTTATAATGAAAAGGACATCTTTTGGGGGTGTTAGTTTTAGAAGGTCTTATAGGTCTTCATAGAACCATTCCTAAAGTCAGTGTTCACTCTTGCCATCTCGTTTGACCACTTCCAGTTTGCCTTGATTCATGGACATAACATTCCAGGCTCCTATGCAATGTTGCTTTTTACAGCATGGACTTTACTTTCATCACCAATCATATCCACAAGTGGGTGCTGTTTTTGCTTTGGATCTGTCTCTTCATTCTTTGTGGAGTTACTTCTCCAATGATCTCAGGTAGCATATTGGCACCTACAGACCTGGGGAGTTCATCTTTCAGTGTACTATCTTTTTGCCTTTTCATACAGTTCATGGGGTTCCCAAGACAAGAAGACTGACATGGTTTGCAATTCCCTTCTCTTGTGGACCACGTTTTGTCAGAACTCTCCACCATGACTCATCCATCTTGGATGGCCCTACATGGCATGGCTCCTAGTTTCATTTAGTTAGACAAGACTGTGGTCCATGTGATCAGATTGGCTAGTTATCTATGATTTTTGTTTTCAGTCNGAGTTTCTTTCCAATTTAAGTTTTTCAACTAGGGAGCAGCTCAAGTGATTTGTAGTTTCATAAAGCATTCTGAAAGACCATTTTATTGGCCATAGGAAATAAACTTAGAATCAGATTCCCTTTACCCAGTCTGTGATAGAATGCCGCTTTCACAATGTGCCATACAACTTTTATTAGAAATTGTTGTATCACCATAAAACGAAACTCTTCACTATATTTCTGGTCATGCTTAGTGAATAAATATTTATTCTATGATTTAAGCACAGTTTACAGACTTTCAAAACTGTGGGTCTTAACATGATTTCTTTATTTCCAAAGACTAATTACTCTCCAAGAAATTNTATGATAGAATGCCGCTTTCACAATGTGCCATACAACTTTTATTAGAAATTGTTGTATCACCATAAAATGAAACTCTTCACTATATTTCTGGTCATGCTTAGTGAATAAATATTTATTCTATGATTTAAGCACGGTTTATAGACTTCCAAAACTGTGGGTCTTAACATGATTTCTTTATTTCCAAAGACTAATTACTCTCCAAGAAATTTAAATTACAGAAAAAGATATCCATGTTTCTAGATGCTTTTCATCAGATTTTAGTTTCCAAAGCTAAGCTGTAGTAAGTCCTAACAACAACAGTAAGTAGTAACAACAAATTCCTGTAAGAAAAAGCAACACCATTTTGACTTTGTGTGTGTGTGTGTGTGTGTGTGTGTTTATTCTTCCTTTTTGTTACTCTCATGCATATCCTCATACACACCCATATTTATAGCAAAATTATCTTCAGAAATTAAAATTTCAATTTAACTGGAATTGTAGTCCTCACCAATTACCTATTTCAGGCAGTATTTATTTCCCTAAAGACTTTAACTTAAATAAGATAGAAATGTCTTACAGTTCCATATTAGTTTAGGTATAGTTACACATTCTTTAAATTATTTTAATACCCTAATACTTATATTTAGTCTTTTTTCTCCCCCTCCATACACACTTGTTAATAAAGGAGAGTCTTTCTTAAAAAAAAAAAAACAAACACAAAACTTGAAACAAAATGTACCATAAATATTTCCACATCAAGTATTATTTTAGACTTAACATCTGGACTAAAACATCATAGGCTATTATTCTTGAAACTGCTATTACTAATAATGATCAGACCAAATTACATTATCATGTCAGTGATTTGGAAACTATGCATCATAACCTGTTGGTGATCTAAGTCTAAGAAAAATAAAAGTTGAAGAGCATCAGACAAACAGACTATAGCCAATGACATTTTGCCTAATAGGAAAGGCTTAGTGTATATGCATTAGTTGCTGTTTAGTTGTTAAGCCATGTCCGACTCTGCAACCCTATGTAGCCTGCCAGTCTCCTCTGTCCATGTGATTTTCCAGGCAAGCATACTAGAGTGGGTTTCCATTTCCTNGTCAATGACATTTTGCCTAATAGGAAGGGCTTAGTGTATATGCATTAGTTGCTGTTTAGTTGTTAAGCCACGTCCAACTCTGCAACCCTATGTAGCCTGCCAGTCTCCTCTGTCCATGTGATTTTCTAGGCAAGCATACTAGAGTGGGTTTCCATTTCCTTCTCCAAGGGATATTCCTGACCAGGGATTGAACCTAGGTCTTTTGCATTGGCAGGTGGATTCTTTATCACTGAGTCACCTNGCCAATGACATTTTGCCTAATAGGAAAGGCTTAGTGTATATGCATTAGTTGCTGTTTAGTTGTTAAGCCATGTCCGACTCTGCAACCCTATGTAGCCTGCCAGTCTCCTCTGTCCATGTGATTTTCCAGGCAAGCATACTAGAGTGGGTTTCCATTTCCTTCTCCAAGGTATATTCCTGACCAGGGATTGAACCTAGGTCTTCTGCATTGGCAGGTGGATTCTTTATCACTGAGTCGCCTGGGAAGCCCATGTATATGAATATGTATTGCCAAATGAGAAGTTTGTCAAAGCAAGTGTTTATATTTTGTATTAATATATTGTTAAATGGGAAGAGTATTATTATACTGCATTGTATTAATAGTTACTTCAACCAAGGTAACTTATATAAGTAAATCCATAGTATATAACCTCAGAGGCTGATGCTTCTTCTGCTTGTAAGAAAGAGAGATTTCTTTTCTCTGGAATAAGCTGTCCTTGGTTAACAAATCCATTAATGGAGGAAGTAACTGTCCAAGGGCATGGATTGGAAGGAAAGAAGTAGCTAAACAAAGAGTTGTTGAAGTTGTTCTGAATAAAAGAGTATATCAGTTTGGCAGTCTTGGGTGAATATTAAGCAAGTTAAAGAAGGAAAGAGGAAGAGGAGGAAAAAGAGGGGAGAGGAGGATGGGGATGAGAAGGCACAGGGAAAGGAGAGGGAGGTGAAGAGGGAAGGGGGAGAGGATGGGAGAAAGAGAGAGTCTTAGCAATATAGAGATCCGTGAGGGATTAGCAGGAAAACGTCAGTCAGAAACTGTCAGATGTGGAAGTGGCTAAACAATTTTTTAAAGTTGATGTGCAGTACTGAATTCTAACTCTTCTTGTTATTAACATGTAGTGCTGTATTATGGTCTTGGTTCCTATGTAACCAGACGTCTCCATCAAAATCTGTTATTATAAATAAGTGTCTGTCTACACGGTTTTCAGAGAAAAGTCAAGGGAAATATAGCAGTGTGCAAGGGAATAAGGATATAGAGACAGAATGCCCAGTTCTGTTTCTCTGTTACTCATTCACTCTGTGGCTTTAAGCAAATTATTCAATATTTATTACCTACTCTGTGCAAAAACCTGAGCTTCCCTCATGGCTCAGGTAAAGAATCTGACTGCCAATGCAAGAGAAGCAAGAGATCCCTGGGTCAGGAAGAGCCCTTGGAGAAGGAAATGGCAACCCTCTTCAGTATTCTTGATGGAAAAATCCCATGGGCAGAGGAGCCTGGGGACCTACAGTCCTCTTAAAAAGAGTTGGACACAGCTTAGCAACTAAACAACAACTGTACAAAACAGCATTATTCTTCGTGTTCTACAGGTTTTAACACAAATCCTGAAAACAATCTAAGTATAATGATAACCAGTTTGAAATTATTGAGATTAGAGGAAATAGAAACTACTAATCAAAATGTACATATTCAAAATATAAATTTTGACATTATTAATAAACAATAGGAAAGCCATCATGAGATGCTTTTCTAAGCTTTTTTTATTTCCTTATTCCTTTTGGTTAACTTAAAAATATGGTACTAGACAAATATTTTCTTTATAATTTTTTGTCTTGATATCTACTTGCTTAGACTGAAATCTTCTCAAACTGGACTGTCCTCCCACAATCCTAATTTTGTCAATGGAACTATCTCCTCCTCACTTCCTCATTTCATAATGTAAACTTAAAGTGATACTTATGGTTCCCCTCTCTTTGTTCCATAGATTCAATTCACCAGCTTCAGCAGATTTGTCCATCAAATATCTCAGGTTTACCTCTTCCTCTCCATTCTTATGTGACTACTTTGACATAATCAACACCTTAGTGAAATAGCATGTCTCCTTGCTTTCCTGCTTGATTTATCTCAGGATATAACTCCATTCGAATATGATTTCCTGCTTCAATTTACCACAACTGTCCTTGAAAATCTGCCCTTGCAAATCCCCATGACTTCTTTCCTTAGGTTTGTGTGGGCAAATCCGAATAAACTTAAAGACACAGCTTACTTTAGCTAATTTCATTTGTGATTTTAAATGCTTCCCCTTAAGGACTTCAAAATCCTCAATCCTCCTTTCCCATTGAATTGCCATAGACAGCCTTTTCTTCTCTCTCCTTTTACTTTTCTTGAACAATTTGATCAATACCCAGCATCTTCATGAAACTTACCTAACTTTTTTCAACATTTCACTGTCTTTTTATTTTATAAACAGTAGTCTGTTTCCTATCTTGGTTATTATTCCAGCTGTCTTCCTAATTGTGACCCCAAAACGCACGCTGAGTTTCTTCTCTCTCTCGATGGCATATCCAACATTTAAAAGACCCTAGTTCAATCCTTAGACTAATTTTTAGATGTTTCTTCTCTTCTATTCCTTAGAGATGCCCACCTCTGTTACCCTTCTTCTACAGTAGTAAATGTTTATCCGTGGGATGTCTCCTATCCATCCCCTCCTGTCTAGTTCCACTGACACAGGGTTAATGCAGGTCTTATTATTGTCTGCCTAATTCATTGCCACAATTCCCTGAGCCATGTCTCTGGGAGCTTGTCTCCTGCCTCAAGTCCTCCTGCTTATCCTACACTGTTTAAGTCAGAACTTCAATTGGTCCTTCTTGAAACATAAAAAACCAAAACACCCAATGGTTCTTCATTGTGCTGCAGAACGAAGCCTAAAATTGTGTCCTTTGTGACACAATATAAAATAATACTAAAATAGCTTTTTATTTTCCATTTCATCTTTTCTATACAAATATAAAATCCAGCCACATCAGATAAATATACCGTCCCATCTCAGAATTTCACTGATAAATTCTTTTTGTCTGGCCTGTTGTCTGATTGCTGGCGTTCTCTTAAATCATTAACAGTCTGGTTCAATATCACCTCCTCTCTAAATTTTTTTTTCTGATTATCTTCATCACAATTCAGCATTCTAGTAAGTACAATTCATCTTTTATTTATATCTTTCTTTTGTCATATTATATAACACATTGCAATTATTTTCATATACGTGTTACCTCTAGCAGACCATAGATCTTCTTCAAAATTTCCAGAAGCTACTCTATATTCTTGCCCAAATCATATAAAATTGCACTTTGACTGCAGTAAGAATTTCATTAATACATTTTATTGACTGAATTCAGCTTCTCTTGAATATCATCATGGCTAAGCCAGTTCTATAGAGAGTACCATCTCTTACATAATGTTAACTCTACAACTGGCAGTCCTTGCCAGACACCAGATAACTCTGGCATATTTCTGCATTATTGCTATTTCATTAGGATATACTATTTCATATTTTGTTATTTATTGGAAATTGACAAAAATTTTAAAGTATACATAAAGAGGTTGACTTACTGATAAACCATATTTAACAAAGCTATCAGAAACTTGCTTTATGGAGCTGATAGGTCCTGCTCATATTCTTAAAGAAGTTAAATAGTTTACAAGCACTATAAGACTTGGAGGATACACACAGGTACATATGTGTGCGCACGCACACACACACGCACACACATACCTCTTTCACACTTTTGATTACTTAAAATGAATGCTAAGTTCTTATCTAATGGAATATCCAAATTTTGATATGAGAATTATAAACCCATGTAAGGCAAGAAGAAGCAATTATAGTTGAGATACTAAAAATTATACCCCATATCCATTTAAAAACTTGGACTTTGTGTGTTTTTTTTAGCCAAATTAAAAAAAAAAACAAATATGCTGATATTTTAAAATAATCTGTATTCCGTATCATCTATGACTTTCTGTGTGTACAGATCAGCTCATATATAAATATACATATAAATATTTTCAATATTTTACTTCATATCCTAGTATTGGTAGTTTACTTCATATACTAGTATTGGTAGTTGGATAATATTTAATAAGATCAAAATTCTTAAGATGGAAGAGCTAGAGTATAAAGCTCCTGTTTTCCTACAAACTCCTTAACTTCCAACCCCATTTTAAAATCTCAAAATGGCAATAATACACTGAAGATTTAAAATGCTGAAAAATTAAAAGAATGAAACAACTCTTGCAACTTCACCTAACATATTTCATTAAATTGTGTTTTCAAGACCCAGGATCATATTGCATATCTGATGTTTTAAACAAACACTTTTATTAATTTATTGTTTGATCACTAAAGTAAAAATATAGCCAACGTCAAGCAAACCATTAATAGTAATATCTATGTAGATAAGAAAATAGGCTTGAGGTAAATAAAATACATTTTTAAAAAGCTTTTTCTTCTTTCTAGCATTACATGGTAAGAATTGAACAGAATAGCTGTAAAGAGACAAATATCCAGATGTTTGGAAAAAATTACTTTTATGAATGTGATTAAATATACAAACACATATGCATAATAATATGTGTGTTTGGATGATTTATCAAAATCTAATGCTCATAATGGAGGAATTTAATAAATCAAATTATACCTAGTAATTTTTAATTTAAGCTTCACTATCATATGTTAAAATATAGAAATGTCTTAGATGAGTTTGGCCAAGGAACAAATTATGAATTAAAACTTGCATCTTAAATTTTCATTTACTAAGATTACTAGGATCTTTTAATAAGGACAGTCTAATTACAAAATATTTGTTCAAATAACACTATACAGAGAAGAGCAAACAATCTGTAAATATAAAGACCAATGGAAAATTTCAAGATCAAAAGTCAATATTAAGAGGCACTGTGGTATATTAGGAGTAGTAGGAGTTTAGACTCCTAGAATTTAAATAACTTTCCTAATTTCCGGTTATGTAACTTTGAACACATTTTTTACACTCAAACCATTTCTGTTAATTCTGTAAAATTGAGCAATAGAAGCACCCATGACTCAAATTGTTTTGAGAATCTGAATTAAAATCTGTAGAATACTAAGAATAATACTTTACATAGAGTCAGGAGTAAGAAAAGTTACTTTTTATTATTGTTGGTTTTTAACCTATTGCTTCATTGTTAAAATGTCCAGTCTAACACATCAATCCGTTTCATTACTGTGGCATCTCTATTATTTCACTTTTTTTTCTTTTTCAGTCAAGTGATACAAGCAAATTAAATACAATGTGCTTAAATTATAAGACATCTTGGAGAAATTTCAAATTTTTCACATCCAATCATGTTTTATTTCTAAAAAAAAATCTGCATATAGTTGTGCAGTTTACATTTTGCATAAACTTTTAAACAATTCAGTTTAGTCCTATTACGCTATTACTTTGGCTGGCAATAAACATATCAATTGCTTGAACGAATAGGTAGAGCTTTGTTTCATTTGACTAGAAATTTTCTGCATAGCTACACAGATATATACACAAATTTAAATGCTCTCGTGCGCGCACACACACACACACACACACACATCAGAATGGACAGGATTCAGATGTGAGAGTCCTGTTTATCCAGCTGCCTAATGTCTTTTACAGTACTTCATATATATGCACACACACACATGTGTTTTCACTGTATATGTTTTTATATGTATACACATGTATGCATTCATATATAAATAAATATAGATACAGGGTCCCCTTCACACCTTTTATTTTTCCTCCTTACTGTGCATAGAAATACTTTCATCTTTTCATAGTGTTGATTCACCTGGGCTATTACTGTCACTGATGAACATAACATTTTTTAACTGCTTGAATAATGTTAACGATATTAAACTTTTATTGTTCTATTTACTTTTTCTTTCACTTGCATTTGAATAGCAGAGCAACATTATTAATACCATTGCAAATGGGAAAACAGTATATTTGATAATATTTTTGTGATGGCTTTGTTACTACAACAAAGTTTTTCAAGCTATGCTAAGTATTATATAATTGTTTTTAAGTTTGAATGAGCTAATTATCCTAGTTATATATATATATATATTTTTTTTTTTTCTATGTTCTGCTTCCAATATAGGAAACAATTCTTTTTGCTTTCCTGTTAAATTTTACTACTTTGTTCTGAGATTTTAAAACATAGTTTAACTTTACCCCCTCTCAATGCACACCACCTATTTCTTTTATCTTTTATTTTTTTGTACATTTTAAAACATTGAAATGCAGATGTGCTTCTCTATAGCATAACACAGAGCTTTGAACTGATTTCTCCAGCTTTGAGCTAAGTGCAACAGTGTTTAAATGTAGTGTATTCTGAAGCAGTTTCAGTTTCAACATCTCTTTCAAATCCCTTTTTTCAGTAGTAATGATACAAAATAAAATTATACTCCACAGGGACACCAAACTTTTTCTTAAGTAAAGCAATAAGAAAGACTTGCAATTAAATTACATAAACTAAGCAGGTAGCAAAAGTTAATTGTGCTTTTTTATTTTAAAAATTGATTCACTGAGTCAGAACAGATAAGTAGCCAGCACTACGCAAAGTTCTCTAAGTTGCACACATGCACCACTCAAAATTGAATTTTTTGAGGCCAAGAACTAAGAATTTATATATTTTTCTTATTAGCACATAACACTGAACAGAAAATTATTAAACCCTTAATAACATAATATAAACCTTAATAGTATATTGATGAGAACAGTCCAAAGTACCTTTCCCCAACAACAACAACAACAAATCAATTGACTTCTAATTACAGTAAGTACAGTAAGAACTGATCATCATCAAAGTGAAGAGATCAGAAATTAATTGCAAGTGATATTAAGCTGGGTATAAAATGACAAATATAATCTTAGAAAATAAATATATTTACCCCTTTGCTCACAGAACCCCAACCACATACCTATGGACATCCAGACATCTGTAGTATTATTTCACTTCATCAAACCTTATATTACCTTCATTAGGGAAGGGGTTCCATATGGTACACATGTGACTATATTATGAATGTGATAGTTTACAATGAGAATTACAGAGAGATACATTTGGCTTTCCAGTGAGCTGAGAACAAATACAGATATGCAGAGACCAAAGACAGCCCTAGAAGAATGTCAAAGTGGTAGACAACATTATTAACCTCTAGAATTCAGTGATTTTCCTTATAAACTCTCCTAAAGAGAACTTTTATATAGACCATCTCTAATTTCACCACTTTTTCTAACTTAGCACTACTTTGTGTTTCATCCAAATTTATTTTTTAAGTAAAAGTACATTCATATAGTTATTTTACTCTCTGAAAAGTGAAAAAGTGAAAGTGTTAGTTGCTCAGTTGTGTCTGACTCTTTGAGACCCCATGGACTAGTAGCCCACTAGACTCCTCTGTTAATGGGATTCTCCAGGCAAGAATACTGGAGGGTAGCCATTCTCTTCTCCAGGGGTTCTTCCCAACCTGTGGATTGAACCTGGACCTCCCAAACTGCAGGCAGATTCTTTACTGTCTGAGCCAGCATGGAAATCAGTTACAAACATTTAGAAGTTTCTAAGATTTTTAACTAACCAAGAAAAACAAATTCTACAAAGGCACATAAGGAGCAGTCACATGCAATCTTCAAACTTTTATTGTAGTTCCTGGAACTCAACCTTATTAGGCTAGCTCACTCTAAAGCTTCAGTATAGAAGCTACTTGGCTTGTGTTTTCTTGAGTCATTCCCCCTGCTGCTGTTGCTAAGTGGCTTCGTGTCCAACTCTGTGTGACCCCACAGACGGCAGGCCACCAGGNGTTAGCTCCCTCTAAAGCTTCAGTATAGAAGCTACTTGGCTTGTGTTTTCTTGAGTCATTCCCCCTGCTGCTGTTGCTAAGTGGCTTCGTGTCCAACTCTGTGTGACCCCACAGACGGCAGGCCACCAGGCTTCCCCATCCCTGGGATTCTCCAGGCAAGGATACTGGAGTGGGTTGCTATTTCCTTCTCCAATGCATGAAAATGAAAAGTGAAAGTGAAGTCACTCAGTCGTGTCCAACTCTTAGCAACCCCATGGACTGCAGCCTACCAGGCTTCTCCATCCATGGGATTTTCCAGGCAAGAGTACTAGAGTGGAGTGCCATTGCCTTCTCCATGAGTTATTCCCACTAAACCTCTAAAATTCTGTTATTTCAAGTGCTCTTGTCTTCCCTCAGATGTTTCTTTCATACTTACTCCTTATTTCCTTTAAATTTTCTTTGTTGTTTATATCCTATAAACATGCTTGTTCAATTCAGTTCAGTTCAGTCACTCAGTCATGTCCGATTGTTTGCAACTCCATGAATTGCAGCACGCAGGGCCTCCCTGTCCATCACAAACTCCCGGAGTTCAGTCAAACTTACGTTCACCGAGTCAGTGATGCCATCCAGCCATCTCATCCTCTGCCGTCCCCTTGTCCTCATGCCCTCAATCCCTCCCAGCATCAGAGTCTTTTCCAATGAGTCAACTCTTCTCATGAGGTGTCCAAAGTACTGGAGTTTCAGCTTTAGCATCAGTTCTTCCAAAGAACACCCAGCGCTGATCTCCTTCAGAATGCACTGGTTGGATCTCTTTGCAGTCCAAGGGACTCTTGAGAGTCTTCTCCAACAGTAAGTGACAAACATGATATGGTAATAGTGGCTATTCTGGTATACAAATCATTCAAATGAAATTCACTTATACTCCAGAGTATTGCCGCACAATTGTCAAGCAAGGTCTTCCTATTTCATTCTGCAGAATTTGCTAGGTCATTTCTTTATTTGTGCCATTTGAAAAAAAAAAATTTCAAAATAAACACTTCTCAGTAGGGACATTCCTATGTCTTAATTTAGTATAACTTTTTGAAAGAGAGAGCAATTTATGGTATTTCTATTATATTACTGTAACTTCCTTTACACTGTGAAAATACAAAGTCTGTACTTTGAGAAGTCAAGGATGCAGTTTTTAAGCATCATAAAAGCTTTAATTGCAATTATGCAAACTATTACCAACAGTCTGATAAACTTAAAAACAAAATTTACATATTAGTTTTGCAACAGAAACTAAAATTTTATTTAAAATACTCAAATGGGGTAGAAATGTAATATTTGAAACACATCTGATAATTTAAATTTTATGTCTTTTAGTTCTTTGGCCCATTTTTTGATTGGGTCATTTATTTTTTCTGGAATTGAGCTGCAGGAGTTGCTTGTATATTTTTGAGATTAGTTGTTTGTCAGTTGCTTCATTTGTTATTATTTTCTCCCATTCTGAAGGCTGTCTTTTCACCTTGCTTATAGTTTCCTTTGTTGTGCAGAAGCTTTTAANTACAAACATTTAGAAGTTTCTAAGATTTTTAACTAACCAAGAAAAACAAATTCTACAAAGGCACATAAGGAGCAGTCACATGCAATCTTCAAACTTTTATTGTAGTTCCTGGAACTCAACCTTATTAGGCTAGCTCACTCTAAAGCTTCAGTATAGAAGCTACTTGGCTTGTGTTTTCTTGAGTCATTTCCCCTGCTGCTGTTGCTAAGTGGCTTCGTGTCCGACTCTGTGTGACCCCACAGACGGCAGGCCACCAGGCTTCCCCATCCCTGGGATTCTCCAGGCAAGGATACTGGAGTGGGTTGCTATTTCCTTCTCCAATGCATGAAAATGAAAAGTGAAAGTGAAGTCACTCAGTCGTGTCCAACTCTTAGCGACCCCATGGACTGCAGCCTACCAGGCTTCTCCATCCATGGGATTTTCCAGGCAAGAGTACTAGAGTGGAGTGCCATTGCCTTCTCCATGAGTTATTCCCACTAAACCTCTAAAATTCTGTTATTTCAAGTGCTCTTGTCTTCCCTCAGATGTTTCTTTCATACTTACTCCTTATTTCCTTTAAATTTTCTTTGTTGTTTATATCCTATAAACATGCTTGTTCAATTCAGTTCAGTTCAGTCACTCAGTCATGTCCGATTGTTTGCAACTCCATGAATTGCAGCACGCAGGGCCTCCCTGTCCATCACAAACTCCCGGAGTTCAGTCAAACTTACGTTCACCGAGTCAGTGATGCCATCCAGCCATCTCATCCTCTGCCGTCCCCTTGTCCTCATGCCCTCAATCCCTCCCAGCATCAGAGTCTTTTCCAATGAGTCAACTCTTCTCATGAGGTGTCCAAAGTACTGGAGTTTCAGCTTTAGCATCAGTTCTTCCAAAGAACACCCAGCGCTGATCTACTTCAGAATGCACTGGTTGGATCTCTTTGCAGTCCAAGGGACTCTTGAGAGTCTTCTCCAACAGTAAGTGACAAACATGATATGGTAATAGTGGCTATTCTGGTATACAAATCATTCAAATGAAATTCACTTATACTCCAGAGTATTGCCACACAATTGTCAAGCAAGGTCTTCCTATTTCATTCTGCAGAATTTGCTAGGTCATTTCTTTATTTGTGCCATTTGAAAAAAAAAAATTTCAAAATAAACACTTCTCAGTAGGGACATTCCTATGTCTTAATTTAGTATAACTTTTTGAAAGAGAGAGCAATTTATGGTATTTCTATTATATTACTGTAACTTCCTTTACATTGTGAAAATACAAAGTCTGTACTTTGAGAAGTCAAGGATGCAGTTTTTAAGCATCATAAAAGCTTTAATTGCAATTATGCAAACTATTACCAACAGTCTGATAAACTTAAAAACAAAATTTACATATTAGTTTTGCAACAGAAACTAAAATTTTATTTAAAATACTCAAATGGGGTAGAAATGTAATATTTGAAACACATCTGATAATTTAAATTTTATGTTGTTTAGTTCTTTGGCCCATTTTTTGATTGGGTCATTTATTTTTTCTGGAATTGAGCTGCAGGAGTTGCTTGTATATTTTTGAGATTAGTTGTTTGTCAGTTGCTTCATTTGTTATTATTTTCTCCCATTCTGAAGGCTGTCTTTTCACCTTGCTTATAGTTTCCTTTGTTGTGCAGAAGCTTTTAATGTTAATTAGGTCCCATTTGTTCATTTTTGCTTTTATTTTCAATATTCTGGGAAGTGGGTTATAGAGGATCCTGCTGTGATGTATGTCAGAGAGTGTTTTGCCTGTGTTCTCCTCTAGGGGTTTTATAGTTTCTGGTCTTACATTTAGATCTTTAATCCATTTTGAGTTTATTATTGTGTATGGTGTTAGAAAGTGTTCTAGTTTCATTCTTTTACAAGTGGTTGACCAATTTTCCCAGCACCACTTGTTAAAGAGATTGTCTTTAATCCATTGTATATTCTTGCCTCCTTTGTCAAAGATAAGGTGTCCATAGGTGTGTGGATTTATCTCTGGGCTTTCTATTTTGTTCCATTGATCTATATTCCTGTCTTTGTGCCAGTTGCCATACTGTCTTGATTGTGGCTTTGTAGTAGAGCCTGAAGTCAGGCAGGTTGATTTCTCCAGTTCCATTCTTCTTTCTCAAGATTGCTTTGGCTATTCAAGGTTTTTTGTACTTCCATACAAATTGTGAAATTATTTGTTCTCACTCTGTGAAAAGTACTGTTGGTAGCTTGATAGGGATTGCATTGAATTTATAAATTGCTTTGAGTGGTATACTCTTTATCACTATATTGATTCTTCCAATTCATGAACATGGTATATTTCTCCATATATTAGTCTCCTCTTTGATTTCTTTCACTGGTGTTTTATAGTTTTCTATATATATAGTTTATTAGTTTCTTTAGGTAGATATATTCTTAAGTATTTTATTCTTTTCATTGCAATGGTGAATGGAATTGTTTCCTTAATTNTCCCATCTCTTTCAGAATTTTCCATAGTTTATTGTGATCCACATCGTCAAAGGCTTTGGCATAGTCAGTAAAGCAGAAATAGATGTTTTTCTGGAACTCTCTGGCTTTTTCCATGATCCAGCAGATGTTGACAATTTGATCTCTGGTTCCTCTGCCTTTTCTAAAACCAGCTTGAACATGGTTCACGTATTGCTGAAGCCTGGCTTGGAGAATTTTGAGCATTACTTCACTAGCGTGTGAGATGAGTGCAACTGTGCACTAGTGTGAGCATTCTTTGGGATTGCCTTAAATAATACATACAAAGCATTAAAAAAAAATTTCCCCAAACTGTTTCACCATACTGGATATAATTTCCATTATAATTTTTGTGTTTTTATTATGTTTTTAATTTGTGATACATATACTGTAAGTTGTGTATTATTGATGTACTATGTCATAGAGAACAAATTAGCCTGTTTTATAATATCAGCTGTNCCAAACTGTTTCACCATACTGGATATAATTTCCATTATAATTTTTGTGTTTTTATTATGTTTTTAATTTGTGATACATATACTGTAAGTTGTGTATTATTGATGTACTATGTCATAGAGAACAAATTAGCCTGTTTTATAATATCAGCTGTACATTACATCTCTTTGTAAATTTTTTATGTTTATTTTTTAAATTGTTTATTTGAATAAACTGAATAATTATGCATATTATTTATTACTAGATTATTAGAGATTAGATTTTTGGAAGATTGTTAGATTAGATGATTACACATATGAGTATATCATTTCTTCCATTTTATGTTTTTATGTTCTCAAATACATTTTTCCCTACTCAGTAATTTAAATTAAAAAAATCAACAAGTTGAAAAATAATACACCTCAGATTTTGGAAAAATATTTAAATAATCTCAAAAGCTAACAACTTAAAAATTTTAAATTTCTACCAAACATTTTTATTTTTCAGATTCCAAATATAGAAATAGACATGATTTCTCCCCTTTGAAAGAGTGAACCAATTTTAAAAATCTTTCCACTGACTTTAAATTCACTTTAAAGGAAAATTAATACCATATGCTGGGACTTACTAATATGCTGTTATCAAATATAGTTTTTAAGTGACTATTTGATTCCCCCAAAACCTTTCAATTGTTTTAAAGTTTTGCTCCCTTTGAACAAATTAAATTATATTTTACTGAAAATAAATAAAATATGGTGATATTTTATTAGGTTTGATATAAAATATATAAAACAATTATGGTATGGTCTACCATATACTTTTAGGTTTATTTGAATATGTTTATAAGGTAAATTCTAAAAATAAAAATCAAATTAAATTGTATGAAACAAATATTAAAAGAGATTTGAAATGTGCCAAAGAAAATTATGCAGTCTTTATCATATTTTTCCCAGACTTCTTCAAATTCAAGTATTTGATTAAAAAATCTACTTATGGAAATGGAATCTGTTGCAATCCCACCTCCACCTTGCATCACCCCACAAAAGTAGAAACCTAATTATATACTTTGGTGGTTTGCTTAGTATTTTCAGAATACATTTAATCAGGTATTTGAAAAGAAACAAAGTGTGTAACAACTTTGTTAAATTCTTATCTATTCTGACATCAAAAATGTGGCATTTATTTTTGAATATACAAAGGATGAGATATCAGTTTTGCATATTAGAACAGCTCATTCTAATATGCAATAGTAAAAAAATAAAAAAGCATATGGGACCAGAATCTGCCATCCAAGAGAATAAAATTTAAATGTGACATTTATTTAACATTAATATGTTCAGAGTTAGAAGAATGATAGATGCGTATTACCACCACTGTGTGTGTGTGTTTGACTCTGTACTTTTGTGCCTGTTTTTCAAATGAGGTTTATTTCTCATTCAATCCACTTGTTCATTCTTCCATAGAAAAGATTCACCAGTGAAGGAGAGGAAGGCTGGACAACAGAATATGATGTAACAAAGAAATTTACTCATGTTCTATGCCTGAGAAAAGAAATGGTATGGTATTGCTTGGGATGCCAAAGAAACAAAGTGAATATATCTGGGGAGGGGAAAAATCTCCAACCTAGCCCACTTGGTTCTTTTGGCTGGACTAATCATTAAAATGGGTGGAAAAAAGCAAGAGAAAGTCAAATTTACTTTCACATGTATGGAGGTCTCATAGATACAGGACCTAAGAAGTGCACAAAGCATGCAGCTTTTAGGCAAAGACAATACATTTGAGAAGAATTGACAAGACAAAGAAACGGTCTTGGGTACTATTTAGGGAAGAATTTAAGCAGTTTACATAGCCTTCTCCACCCTGAATTTCCAATCTCTGATGATAAGGATGTCTCCCTACCTCCTGGGGCAAGGAAGATACCTTTCACAAGGGATTAATTCCTAATTTCTGGAGACAATGGAGAAGTAGAGTGTTCTTGCACTGTTATTTCTTAACTAACTTAATTTCAAAAAATCAATATGCTCAGTTGTGTCCAACTCTTTGTGACCCCATAGACTGTAGCCCACCAAGATTCTGTCCATGGAAGTTTCCAGGTAGGAATACTGGGATGGGCTGTCATTTCCTCCTCCAGGGATTGAACCCAGGCCTCCTGTGTCTCCTGCATTGGCAGTCAGATTCTTAATCTGGGGCTTCCCTTGTGGCTCAAGCGGTAAAGAATCTGTCCACAGTGCCAGAGACCAGGGTTTGATCTTTGGATCAGGAAGATCCCAATATTCTTGCCTGGAGAATTCCAGGGACAAAGGAGGCTGAAGAGCTACAATCCATGGGGTTACAAACAATCAGACACCAGTGAGCAACTAACACTTTCAATCAATATGCCACTTTGGCAAATTAGAGGATGGTCCACCCTAAGCTCCAGCAATATATATTGACCTCTCCCCCTAGGTTCTGGCACAGAACTCCTAAATTCCTGGTAATTTCCTAGGTGATATGAGTGTCATTTGTTCTAGTGATGCAATACCAAGCAGGACCCTGTGGAGCTCTTGGGCGCAAAAGCATTCGTGTATTTATTTGATTAGAAGAAATAGGCTTCATTCTGACTCCATGACTTTCCCTGAGCTCCAATGGGCAGGCTCAAGCAGTTGTTAATTAAGGAAGGGAGGGTTTGCAGGACTATGGAGAAAACAGTCAAGAGAAACAGTAGTACAACCCTGGGGCAAGGCCCTGTTCTGCATCGGTGGATATACACAGCATTATCTTTAAACTCTTTTGCAGGTACTAAAGCCCAACCAGATGGGAGAAGTTAAGGGTTAATGAAGGCATGCTGCCGACAAGAACGTGGACCCTAGACTGATTGGAACCATTAGATTGATGATGCTGTCTCCTATTTGCCTCACCACCAACCAGTCAAAAGAATGTCCATGAGCTGATCACTTCTCTCTCTTTGGAAACATTCTCTCACTCATTTCAGTAAAACTTCTCACTACCCTCTCCAAGTAAGGACACACAGTTTTGAGGCCATTAGCCCACTGTACCCTACACCCCTCTTCACTTTTCCTGGCAAAGCAATAAAGCTATTCTTTTCCCTTCACCCAAAACTCTGTCTCTGAGCTTTGATTCAGTGTCAGGATACGGAGGTTAGATTCAGCTTCACCCTCAGGACCGTGCAGCCCTCACCTATGTATCGCTTCATCTAGCTCTTCAACTGTATCCTTTATTATATAATAAATGAGTAAAATTGAGTAGGTGTTTCCTTGAGTTCTCTCAGTTGTTCTAGCAAGTAATCAAAGCCAAGGTGGGGGCATCCTGGGAACCTCTGATGTATAGCCAAGTTGGACAGAGGCAGGACTTGTAACTGGATCTGAGTTGAGGAGCAGTCTTATGGGACTGGTTCCTACCTAACCTATGGGGTCTGTGCTAACTCTGGTTAGAGTCCAGTTTGAATTGTAGGACACTAGCTAGTGTCCTGGGCTTCCCAGAGGCGGCTAGTGGTAAAGAATGCCCCTGCCGATGCAGGAGACATAAGAGATGCGGGTTCCATCCCTGAGTTGGGAAGATGCCCTGTAGGAGGTCATGGCAACCCTCTCCAGCATTCTTCCCTGGAGAATCTCTAAGGACAGAGGAGCAAGCCAGGCTACAGTCCATAGCGTTGCAAAGAGTTGGACATGACTGAAGCGACTTGGCACACATGCCCAGCTAGTGTCACACTCAAAGCGCTGCTTAATATGGGGATAAAAACCTCACACACCTTGTATCAGAAGTGTTATAAGTATGATGGTAGTATGAAAGTAAAAGAGAAACACACAAGAGGAAAAGTAGGTTTTCTACCTATCTGTATCATGACCCTTAAAAAGAAAAAAAAGAAGACAATGCCTGAGGAACACCTGAGAGACACACATATGTTAAATGAATCATAAAATTAATATTCATTTAAGGATAATAGTGAAGCCATTAAAATGCTGCTCCAAAAATCCAAAATTACATGGAGTGTTTTATGAAGGCGTCTAGGTGATAGGCTAAAATTTTAATTTTGCCTTAATACAATGCATTGTGAAGGATGAATCTGAGGCCAGTTAGCAACAAACAGGCTCACAGGGGCACTCTGCTCGCTTTCCCTTCTACCATGATGTTGGACTTTCCTTACACTATGAATGGACACATCTAGATAACTGAGTAATTGCATCTGTGAAGCACTATTTCCTTAAGCACCGCACCAAGCAAGTTAAATAGGTTTTGATCCTAATTCTGCTAAATCTGCCTTTTACATTTCCGAATAAGTCTATTGTTAAAAATTTGGAGAGGGAGACCGTCTCACTATTTTGGCAACAATCTATCCCAGAATTCCAGCTATGTGATTCCTATACATATTTTGGTGAGGGGAAAAGAAAAGGTTGGGGGAGGTTTATAAGTGCTGCTTTCCTTGTTCTCATTCTTCTTTTCTTTCCTCCTTTTTTAAACTTCTAATCTTCCACGTGTGACTTATCACATCAATAGTAGTGGAATATCTACCAAATATCTACCAGAATTTCCCTCTTTTAATATTGGATATTATGAAGAAATTACTGTTTTGTGTATCTATTTTTAAATCACTCTTTGACTCATTTCCACATTGTGTTTATAGATTTTCTAAAATACAGTCTGCAAAATCCATTTCCCAACAGGTCCTCAATTATCGTAAATTTTTACTAATCTCTGGTAGCAGCAGAGAAATTAGTAAACAAAGCAACTGTAGGTATTAATGTAGTCACTGTGAATTTTGGCAAGAAGGAAATTCAGAAGTAAGTTAGGGGCTAGGATTAGCAATGATTATACACGTGATTTTTTCTTTCTTGAAGGTGATCTGATGAGATATTCAAAGAGACTCAAAGTTCAGCTGAAATTGAAAAAAAGGAGAAAATATTCACTGGCATTTCATGAGAAGCTGCTGTTTGCCAGTCATTATTCTACATTCTTGGCATTCATCGGCCTGTTTAGCCATTATTAATCTATTTTTTAAATGAAGAAACTGAGATTTAGAGGGTATCAGAAAAAGACTGAGCTACATCATGATCTGTGATGCTAGAGTTCCATTTTCTCACCATAGCACTTGTTAAGAAAAATCAAAATTAAGTTAGATGAAACCAAAACCTTAGCAGTTACCATAATGAAGTAATTTCAGACATCAGCAAGTTTTATTTAAACTTTAAAAATTCATATATTCAAAGTTAAAAATATCTAATGCAAGTGCAGAAAATATCTAGAAGTGAATTATTAGTGGATCAGTTCAAAAGAAGCTGTATTCTAAGTTGTGATGATATAAGAATTGCAATAATTTGATTCCTTTTGACTTTTCATGATATATAGAGGGGGAATTGTATTTTACCAAATACCTCATTTCTACATGTTTCATGAGATTTTTGTTTGACCCTTAAGATTATAATAAACAGCTTATATTTCATATATAGAAGTGTCTTTAATTAAAAACTGTGTTATATAAACATTAAGCAATTTATTCAAATACATTTATTAATTGCACTTTCACTCTCTAGGGGAGAATTCCAAAATTTGTAACCATATTCCAAGAGAGATATTCTTTT
>SJYW01017846.1:479106-508586 GCA_006410735.1 Raphicerus campestris | reverse complement strand
ATATGCTGGGACTTACTAATATGCTGTTATCAAATATAATTTTTAAGTGACTATTTGATTCCCCCAAAACCTTTCAATTGTTTTAAAGTTTTGCTCCCTTTGAACAAATTAAATTATATTTTACTGAAAATAAATAAAATATGGTGATATTTTATTAGGTTTGATATAAAATATATAAAACAATTATGGTATGGTCTACCATATACTTTTAGGTTTATTTGAATATGTTTATAAGGTAAATTCTAAAAATAAAAATCAAATTAAATTGTATGAAACAAATATTAAAAGAGATTTGAAATGTGCCAAAGAAAATTATGCAGTCTTTATCATATTTTTCCCAGACTTCTTCAAATTCAAGTATTTGATTAAAAAATCTACTTATGGAAATGGAATCTGTTGCAATCCCACCTCCACCGTGCATCACCCCACAAAAGTAGAAACCTAATTATATACTTTGGTGGTTTGCTTAGTATTTTCAGAATACATTTAATCAGGTATTTGAAAAGAAACGAAGTGTGTAACAACTTTGTTAAATTCTTATCTATTCTGACATCAAAAATGTGGCATTTATTTTTGAATATACAAAGGATGAGATATCAGTTTTGCATATTAGAACAGCTCATTCTAATATGCAATAGTAAAAAAATAAAAAAGCATATGGGACCAGAATCTGCCATCCAAGAGAATAAAATTTAAATGTGACATTTATTTAACATTAATATGTTCAGAGTTAGAAGAATGATAGATGCGTATTACCACCACTGTGTGTGTGTGTTTGACTCTGTACTTTTGTGCCTGTTTTTCAAATGAGGTTTATTTCTCATTCAATCCACTTGTTCATTCTTCCATAGAAAAGATTCACCAGTGAAGGAGAGGAAGGCTGGACAACAGAATATGATGTAACAAAGAAATTTACTCATGTTCTATGCCTGAGAAAAGAAATGGTATGGTATTGCTTGGGATGCCAAAGAAACAAAGTGAATATATCTGGGGAGGGGAAAAATCTCCAACCTAGCCCACTTGGTTCTTTTGGCTGGACTAATCATTAAAATGGGTGGAAAAAAGCAAGAGAAAGTCAAATTTACTTTCACATGTATGGAGGTCTCATAGATACAGGACCTAAGAAGTGCACAAAGCATGCAGCTTTTAGGCAAAGACAATACATTTGAGAAGAACTGACAAGACAAAGTAAAGGTCTTGGGTACTATTTAGGGAAGAATTTAAGCAGTTTACATAGCCTTCTCCACCCTGAATTTCCAATCTCTGATGATAAGGATGTCTCCCTACCTCCTGGGGCAAGGAAGATACCTTTCACAAGGGATTAATTCCTAATTTCTGGAGACAATGGAGAAGTAGAGTGTTCTTGCACTGTTATTTCTTAACTAACTTAATTTCAAAAAATCAATATGCTCAGTTGTGTCCAACTCTTTGTGACCCCATAGACTGTAGCCCACCAAGATTCTGTCCATGGAAGTTTCCAGGTAGGAATACTGGGATGGGCTGTCATTTCCTCCTCCAGGGATTGAACCCAGGCCTCCTGTGTCTCCTGCATTGGCAGTCAGATTCTTAATCTGGGGCTTCCCTTGTGGCTCAAGCGGTAAAGAATCTGTCCACAGTGCCAGAGACCAGGGTTTGATCTTTGGATCAGGAAGATCCCAATATTCTTGCCTGGAGAATTCCAGGGACAAAGGAGGCTGAAGAGCTACAATCCATGGGGTTACAAACAATCAGACACAAGTGAGCAACTAACACTTTCAATCAATATGCCACTTTGGCAAATTAGAGGATGGTCCACCCTAAGCTCCAGCAATATATATTGACCTCTCCCCCTAGGTTCTGGCACAGAACTCCTAAATTCCTGGTAATTTCCTAGGTGATATGAGTGTCATTTGTTCTAGTGATGCAATACCAAGCAGGACCCTGTGGAGCTCTTGGGCGCAAAAGCATTCGTGTATTTATTTGATTAGAAGAAATAGGCTTCATTCTGACTCCATGACTTTCCCTGAGCTCCAATGGGCAGGCTCAAGCAGTTGTTAATTAAGGAAGGGAGGGTTTGCAGGACTATGGAGAAAACAGTCAAGAGAAACAGTAGTACAACCCTGGGGCAAGGCCCTGTTTTCCATCGGTGGATATACACAGCATTATCTTTAAACTCTTTTGCAGGTACTAAAGCCCAACCAGATGGGAGAAGTTAAGGGTTAATGAAGGCATGCTGCCGACAAGCACGTGGACCCTAGACTGATTGGAACCATTAGATTGATGATGCTGTCTCCTATTTGCCTCACCACCAACCAGTCAAAAGAATGTCCATGAGCTGATCACTTCTCTCTCTTTGGAAACATTCTCACTCATTTCAGTAAAACTTCTCACTACCCTCTCCAAGTAAGGACACACAGTTTTGAGGCCATTAGCCCACTGTACCCTACACCCCTCTTCACTTTTCCTGGCAAAGCAATAAAGCTATTCTTTTCCCTTCACCCAAAACTCTGTCTCTGAGCTTTGATTCAGTGTCAGGATACGGAGGTTAGATTCAGCTTCACCCTCAGGACCGTGCAGCCCTCACCTATGTATCGCTTCATCTAGCTCTTCAACTGTATCCTTTATTATATAATAAATGAGTAAAATTGAGTAGGTGTTTCCTTGAGTTCTCTCAGTTGTTCTAGCAAGTAATCAAAGCCAAGGTGGGGGCATCCTGGGAACCTCTGATGTATAGCCAAGTTGGACAGAGGCAGGACTTGTAACTGGATCTGAGTTGAGGAGCAGTCTNCACCAAGATTCTGTCCATGGAAGTTTCCAGGTAGGAATACTGGGATGGGCTGTCATTTCCTCCTCCAGGGATTGAACCCAGGCCTCCTGTGTCTCCTGCATTGGCAGTCAGATTCTTAATCTGGGGCTTCCCTTGTGGCTCAAGCGGTAAAGAATCTGTCCACAGTGCCAGAGACCAGGGTTTGATCTTTGGATCAGGAAGATCCCAATATTCTTGCCTGGAGAATTCCAGGGACAAAGGAGGCTGAAGAGCTACAATCCATGGGGTTACAAACAATCAGACACAAGTGAGCAACTAACACTTTCAATCAATATGCCACTTTGGCAAATTAGAGGATGGTCCACCCTAAGCTCCAGCAATATATATTGACCTCTCCCCCTAGGTTCTGGCACAGAACTCCTAAATTCCTGGTAATTTCCTAGGTGATATGAGTGTCATTTGTTCTAGTGATGCAATACCAAGCAGGACCCTGTGGAGCTCTTGGGCGCAAAAGCATTCGTGTATTTATTTGATTAGAAGAAATAGGCTTCATTCTGACTCCATGACTTTCCCTGAGTTCCAATGGGCAGGCTCAAGCAGTTGTTAATTAAGGAAGGGAGGGTTTGCAGGACTATGGAGAAAACAGTCAAGAGAAACAGTAGTACAACCCTGGGGCAAGGCCCTGTTTTCCATCGGTGGATATACACAGCATTATCTTTAAACTCTTTTGCAGGTACTAAAGCCCAACCAGATGGGAGAAGTTAAGGGTTAATGAAGGCATGCTGCCGACAAGCACGTGGACCCTAGACTGATTGGAACCATTAGATTGATGATGCTGTCTCCTATTTGCCTCACCACCAACCAGTCAAAAGAATGTCCATGAGCTGATCACTTCTCTCTCTTTGGAAACATTCTCACTCATTTCAGTAAAACTTCTCACTACCCTCTCCAAGTAAGGACACACAGTTTTGAGGCCATTAGCCCACTGTACCCTACACCCCTCTTCACTTTTCCTGGCAAAGCAATAAAGCTATTCTTTTCCCTTCACCCAAAACTCTGTCTCTGAGCTTTGATTCAGTGTCAGGATACGGAGGTTAGATTCAGCTTCACCCTCAGGACCGTGCAGCCCTCACCTATGTATCGCTTCATCTAGCTCTTCAACTGTATCCTTTATTATATAATAAATGAGTAAAATTGAGTAGGTGTTTCCTTGAGTTCTCTCAGTTGTTCTAGCAAGTAATCAAAGCCAAGGTGGGGGCATCCTGGGAACCTCTGATGTATAGCCAAGTTGGACAGAGGCAGGACTTGTAACTGGATCTGAGTTGAGGAGCCGTCTTATGGGACTGGTTCCTACCTAACCTATGGGGTCTGTGCTAACTCTGGTTAGAGTCCAGTTTGAATTGTAGGACACTAGCCAGTGTCCTGGGCTTCCCAGAGGCGGCTAGTGGTAAAGAATGCCCCTGCCGATGCAGGAGACATAAGAGATGCGGGTTCCATCCCTGAGTTGGGAAGATGCCCTGTAGGAGGTCATGGCAACCCTCTCCAGCATTCTTCCCTGGAGAATCTCTAAGGACAGAGGAGCAAGCCAGGCTACAGTCCATAGCGTTGCAAAGAGTTGGACATGACTGAAGCGACTTAGCACACATGCCCAGCTAGTGTCACAGTCAAAGCGCTGCTTAATATGGGGATAAAAACCTCACACACCTTGTATCAGAAGTGTTATAAGTATGATGGTAGTATGAAAGTAAAAGAGAAACACACAGGAGGAAAAGTAGGTTTTCTACCTATCTGTATCATGACCCTTAAAAAGAAAAAAAAGAAGACAATGCCTGAGGAACACCTGAGAGACACACATATGTTAAATGAATCATAAAATTAATATTCATTTAAGGATAATAGTGAAGCCATTAAAATGCTGCTCCAAAAATCCAAAATTACATGGAGTGTTTTATGAAGGTGTCTAGGTGATAGGCTAAAATTTTAATTTTGCCTTAATACAATGCATTGTGAAGGATGAATCTGAGGCCAGTTAGCAACAAACAGGCTCACAGGGGCACTCTGCTCGCTTTCCCTTCTACCATGATGTTGGACTTTCCTTACACTATGAATGGACACATCTAGATAACTGAGTAATTGCATCTGTGAAGCACTATTTCCTTAAGCACCGCACCAAGCAAGTTAAATAGGTTTTGATCCTAATTCTGCTAAATCTGCCTTTTACATTTCCGAATAAGTCTATTGTTAAAAATTTGGAGAGGGAGACCGTCTCATTATTTTGGCAACAATCTATCCCAGAATTCCAGCTATGTGATTCCTATACATATTTTGGTGAGGGGAAAAGAAAAGGTTGGGGGAGGTTTATAAGTGCTGCTTTCCTTGTTCTCATTCTTCTTTTCTTTCCTCCTTTTTTAAACTTCTAATCTTCCACGTGTGACTTATCACATCAATAGTAGTGGAATATCTACCAAATATCTACCAGAATTTCCCTCTTTTAATATTGGATATTATGAAGAAATTACTGTTTTGTGTATCTATTTTTAAATCACTCTTTGACTCATTTCCACATTGTGTTTATAGATTTTCTAAAATACAGTCTGCAAAATCCATTTCCCAACAGGTCCTCAATTATCGTAAATTTTTACTAATCTCTGGTAGCAGCAGAGAAATTAGTAAACAAAGCAACTGTAGGTACTAATGTAGTCACTGTGAATTTTGGCAAGAAGGAAATTCAGAAGTAAGTTAGGGGCTAGGATTAGCAATGATTATACACGTGATTTTTTCTTTCTTGAAGGTGATCTGATGAGATATTCAAAGAGACTCAAAGTTCAGCTGAAATTGAAAAAAAGGAGAAAATATTCACTGGCATTTCATGAGAAGCTGCTGTTTGCCAGTCATTATTCTACATTCTTGGCATTCATCGGCCTGTTTAGCCATTATTAATCTATTTTTTAAATGAAGAAACTGAGATTTAGAGGGTATCAGAAAAAGACTGAGCTACATCATGATCTGTGATGCTAGAGTTCCATTTTCTCACCATAGCACTTGTTAAGAAAAATCAAAATTAAGTTAGATGAAACCAAAACCTTAGCAGTTACCATAATGAAGTAATTTCAGACATCAGCAAGTTTTATTTAAACTTTAAAAATTCATATATTCAAAGTTAAAAATATCTAATGCAAGTGCAGAAAATATCTAGAAGTGAATTATTAGTGGATCAGTTCAAAAGAAGCTGTATTCTAAGTTGTGATGATATAAGAATTGCAATAATTTGATCCCTTTTGACTTTTCATGATATATAGAGGGGGAAATGTATTTTATCAAATATCTCATTTCTACATGTTTCATGAGATTTTTGTTTGACCCTTAAGATTATAATAAACAGCTTATATTTCATATATAGAAGTGTCTTTAATTAAAAACTGTGTTATATAAACATTAAACAATTTATTCAAATACATTTATTAATTGCACTTTCACTCTCTAGGGGAGAATTCCAAAATTTGTAACCATATTCCAAGAGAGATATTCTTTTTNGCTTATATTTCATATATAGAAGTGTCTTTAATTAAAAACTGTGTTATATAAACATTAAGCAATTTATTCAAATACATTTATTAATTGCACTTTCACTCTCTAGGGGAGAATTCCAAAATTTGTAACCATATTCCAAGAGAGATATTCTTTTCTTTTTTTTCAAAGTACAGGTCAGCACCACATAAAGAAAAATGAAATAGATCAGAATAGAAATACAGATATACTTCAGGGGTAAAGGTAAGTAGTGCATTAAGAAATGTTTGTTGTTGGGGGGGATGTGTGTCATGTGTGGGGGTGTGTGTGTGCCTGTGTGTGTATTAGTGTTCTGGATCCCCATGTAAGATTATTTTCTATTCTGAGTCAGGGTCAAAAAGTTTTGAGAAACACTACTTGAGAAGGCACAGCTAATTCAAATTGTTTAACCTGATTTTATAAATAACACAGAGGTTTTAGCTGAGCATGAAAATAGTCTCTTATGATTCCAAGTGATTCCTGAAAGTATCCATTATTGATTTAACCAAACTTGAGACTAGGAATTGATTGATAGCACATACTTTAGTCACTTGGTACTCTTTTCAGCATCCAGGACACAAAATATTACAACATTATTTTTGCTAACAAGCATAGCTTCATACATAACTTTTCAGATGAATGTACAAAGTGATGAGTAACTATTATATTTAATCAGAATCAAAGAAGCATGTTTATTTTATCCTTTTCTACAATAAAGATATTTTCTACCCTTGTAAATAACCAGTTGACTATTACCTAACTTTTAGACATTTCATATTTTCTTGAGTTCAGTGATATACACTTACTTTGATCCTCAAAGTGTGCATTTTTATCACCTAAAACTCCTAAAAGTGTAATTTCAAATGTAATGATACTATTACCACCACTGTATTATACTGTAACATCATATTATACTAGGTACATAGCTCTGAGCTATCAGTTACATTCACACTTCAAAAGCTTATGAAAGCAACTCAGTAAGTAGCAAATATCAGGTGATTTCTCACCATTTCCTAGATATGTATATATGTATATATATATATAGTGTTTATTTACCATTTTCCTAGGACTTGTTTTCTAAAGCAGAGAAACAATACAATTTTTCAAAAAGAAAAATCTATTTGTATTAAAGTCAAATTGCAAATAGGCATTTATATTTATTTTATTTATTAGAAAAACATGGAAACTTTGAGAAGGAAAATATTAAGTGTATATTTACTTGGATTTGCCACAGAAGATTTCTAGATAGAGTAGCAGAAATGCTATTTGTGACCAAGTGGGGTGGGTAAGTAATCATTATGTAAAACTGTTTCATATTTATATTCAAATTTTCATGATTGATTTTAATAGTATCTCCAGTATGGTCCAGGATTAAATAGAATTAAATAGTTCTGGCATGCCTGTATCTTTCCTAAAGGCTCAAAAAATCCAGACAACTCCCTTAGAAACTTGGGATGACTTTGGATAGATCTGTGGCATCTGTCTCATTTTTGTCTATATTTGGGGTCTCCAGGCAAGAATACTGGGTTGCCATTACCTTCTCCAGGGGATCTTCCCAATCTAAGGATCAAATGTGGATCTCCTGCAATGCAGGCACATTCTTTATAATCTGAGCCACCATGAAAACCCTAATATTTCTAATCGGACATTTAAAATAAAATTAGGACTGGAAAGGCAAAAACTCAATTCAGTTTTGGATATGCTCCTGTTTTCTCTGTAAGATAAGAAGCAAAGGCATTCATCCAACATGCATTCAACACAAAAATCTACCAAATTTTATCAAGAACCTACTATTGTTTTGGACTTCTCTGGTGGTCCAGGGGTTGAGACTTCGCCTGCCAATGCACAGGATGTGGGTTCGATCTCTGGTCAGGAGAGATTCCACATGCTGCAGGGCAACTAGGCCCAGGCGCCACGGCCACTGAGTTTGTGCTCTAAAGCCTGCAAGCTGTAGCTACTGAAGCCCGGAGCCTGTGCTCCGAGAGAAGCCGCTGCAATGAGAAGCCAATATGCCGCAACGAGGGAGCAGCCCTTGCTCGCTGCCGCCAGAGAAAGATTGCGCAAGACCCAGCACAGATGAAAACAAATTAATTTAATTTAATCCAATAAAAAAGAAACTTAGGGCTAAGTGATCAATTAACTAAAGCCAAAAAAGAATTATTTTATTAAAAACAGTCTATTTTTCAAGTAGTCAGGTATCTTCAAATTCAGCTCTATATCATCTCATCAATAAAGAAAGAAACACACCTGCCTGACTTTTGCTTTCATCTGTTTTTAATTTCTTTTCTTTACTAATTTCCTTTCATTTCTAATAATTCTTTATTTTTTTTAAACAGTGGATTTAAAACTTGTGCTAGTGGATTAAATGTGGAGTGTGGCCATTAATCAGCCAATCCAGTGTAACAGCATTTCCATTTCCTGTCTCCATTTTATTTTCTCATCATATAAACGATTTATATGGAAGCTACAAAAGAAGACTGAAGAAATACAATGTCATGGTATGTTTATTTAGATATAATCTTAATTTTCTCTCTCAAAAGTAGGCTCCTTTTCTATAAATTGTTGTGATTAGACAAGAAATATAATTTTTATTTTAGCTTTTAACTTAAAATGATAGCTTCAGTTGTTATAATAAATGGGAAACATGATTGAGAAATTCTTCTAATACCCATCTTTTTTTTTTCAATTCCATTCCCCTTATAATATTGTGATGATTTCAGTAACTCTGTAAGCCAAGTAGACCCACCATCTAATTCCTCAATTTACAGTGTGCTTAGTCAGTCCTGTCCAACTATTTGTGATCCCATGAAATGTAGCCCACCAGGCTCCTTTTCCATGGGGATCTTCCCAAGCCAGGAATCGAATCTGGGTCTCCTGCATTGCGAGCCGATTCTTTATCATCTGGGCCACCAGGGAAGCCAAAGACAACTGCAGTGTTTAGCCTATCCCTTCTCCAGGGATCTTCCCAACCCAGGAATTGAAACGGGGTCTCCTGCATTGCAGGCAGATTCTTTACCAGCTCAGCTACCAGGGAAAGCCCAATTTAGGCTGCAAGGAAAATAGAAAGTCAAGGATACATTACCTAAACATCACCCAGGAAACCAAACTAANTAGGGAGCAGCCCTTGCTCGCTGCCGCCAGAGAAAGATTGCGCAAGACCCAGCACAGATGAAAACAAATTAATTTAATTTAATCCAATAAAAAAGAAACTTAGGGCTAAGTGATCAATTAACTAAAGCCAAAAAAGAATTATTTTATTAAAAACAGTCTATTTTTCAAGTAGTCAGGTATCTTCAAATTCAGCTCTATATCATCTCATCAATAAAGAAAGAAACACACCTGCCTGACTTTTGCTTTCATCTGTTTTTAATTTCTTTTCTTTACTAATTTCCTTTCATTTCTAATAATTCTTTATTTTTTTTAAACAGTGGATTTAAAACTTGTGCTAGTGGATTAAATGTGGAGTGTGGCCATTAATCAGCCAATCCAGTGTAACAGCATTTCCATTTCCTGTCTCCATTTTATTTTCTCATCATATAAACGATTTATATGGAAGCTACAAAAGAAGACTGAAGAAATACAATGTCATGGTATGTTTATTTAGATATAATCTTAATTTTCTCTCAAAAGTAGGCTCCTTTTCTATAAATTGTTGTGATTAGACAAGAAATATAATTTTTATTTTAGCTTTTAACTTAAAATGATAGCTTCAGTTGTTATAATAAATGGGAAACATGATTGAGAAATTCTTCTAATACCCATCTTTTTTTTTTCAATTCCATTCCCCTTATAATATTGTGATGATTTCAGTAACTCTGTAAGCCAAGTAGACCCACCATCTAATTCCTCAATTTACAGTGTGCTTAGTCAGTCCTGTCCAACTATTTGTGATCCCATGAAATGTAGCCCACCAGGCTCCTTTTCCATGGGGATCTTCCCAAGCCAGGAATCGAATCTGGGTCTCCTGCATTGCGAGCCGATTCTTTATCATCTGGGCCACCAGGGAAGCCAAAGACAACTGCAGTGTTTAGCCTATCCCTTCTCCAGGGATCTTCCCAACCCAGGAATTGAAACGGGGTCTCCTGCATTGCAGGCAGATTCTTTACCAGCTCAGCTACCAGGGAAAGCCCAATTTAGGCTGCAAGGAAAATAGAAAGTCAAGGATACATTACCTAAACATCACCCAGGAAACCAAACTAACTGCCATCAATGTTTCCCAAATGTAAGAATCAATTTGCTTACTTGCTTCCTGGTTCTGTGGAAAATGTATATCTATTACAAAGTTTTGTTGTTGTTTTTTTTTTTTTTCTTTTGTCCCCACCTATTTTCTAGAACTTCAAGCTCTCTTTTCTGAAAACATAGTTGAAAACTAGGGATAATCATTTTAGTAATTCATTATAAATAGTATTTGCATATATTTTGTCTGGTAATTACAATATTTTAATATCTGAATGGCTTAAGTTGCCAATATTTGTTCACTAATTTAAGTCTATCTGCCTGGCCTGTGTTTATTTGAAAGATTCAATTCAGTTCAGTTCAGTCACTCAGTCGTGTCTGACTCTTTGTGACCCCATGAATTGCAGCACAACAGGCCTTCCTGTCTAACACCAACTCCTGGAGTTTACCCAAACTCACGTCCATCGAGTCAGTGATGCCATCTCAGCCTCTGTCGTCCCCTTCTCCTGCCCCCAATCCCTCCCAGCATCAGAGTCTTTTCCAGTGAGTCAACTCTTCACATGAGGTGGCCAAAGTATTAGAGTTTCAGCTTCAGCATCAGTCCTTCCAAAGAATACCCAGGCCTGATCTCCTTTAGGATGGACTGGTTGGATCTCCTTGCAGTCCAAGGGATTTTCGAGAGTCTTCTCCAACACCACAGCGTTCAAAAGCATCAATTCTTTGGTGCTCTGCTTTCTTCACAGTCCAACTCTCACATCCATATATGACCACTGGAAAAACCATAGCCTTGACTAGAAGGACTTTTGTTGGCAAGGTAATGTCTCTGCTTTTGAATATGCTATCTAGATTGGTCATAACTTTTCTTCCAAGGAGTAAGCGTCTTTTAATTTCATGGATGCATTACAGATATAATTTTCTTCACAAATTTGGATCACTCTCATCTTCATATAATTTTCTATCACAGTTACCCTCCCAACCCAGCTCTAGCAACTGTCTTAATTTTTCTCTCTACCTTTAGAGCCAAACTTTCTGAACGTTTTCACTTGCAAAATTCTTTCACTTTATAATTCCTGCTCTTTACATCTTGAATCATTTGCAGTATTGGATGACCAACATTGTCTTTCCTATTTCTAAGTTTGACCAGCTTTATTTTGCTTTTAAAAGTTGAGTTTAGATAAACCCATGTCAAGAAAATCAGTCTCCCTCCCATGCCTTGCAAAAGTTAGTTTATACGAGTTTCAATTTAATTATGCATGAATTTCCATGAAGCAGGGACTGTAAATTTATTCAGAATGGAATCTTCAGCACATTGTAGACCACCCTGTTGGCAAAAACTATTCAGTGACACTTCAAGGTGGCCAGGCCGACTTTATTTAGGACCGCTGTGATAGGTATAGGCACCACTGCAATGGGCAGAGAGATGGGCTCAACTCCAAATACAGCATGGGCAACTAAGAATGTGGGCTTCCCAGGTGGCACAGTGGTAGAGTCTCCTGCCAATGCAGGAGATGCAACAGATGCAGTTTCGATCCCTGGTTGGGGNGGGCTCAACTCCAAATACAGCATGGGCAACTAAGAATGTGGGCTTCCCAGGTGGCACAGTGGTACAGAGTCTCCTGCCAATGCAGGAGATGCAACAGATGCAGTTTCGATCCCTGGTTGGGGAAGATCCTCTGAAGTAAGAAATGGTAATCACACCAGTATTCTTACCTGGAAAATTCCATGGACAGAGGAGCCTGGTGAGCTACAGTCCATGGGATTGCAAAGAGTCAAATGTGACTAGGAACACATACACACACACACAAAGAATTCATAGCCAAGGATCAGGGTCGAGATCAGTGGATGGAAAATTACAAAAAGGAAACTATACGTGATGGAGATTTCAGTTAAAACTACCTAACAGGATTCTTGTTGAAGACAGGCTAGGGTTATCAGCCTTTGTCTGTGGTATGGTAGAGGATGAGGACCTGATTGGACATTGAGGGTGATCAAATATCAAGGGTGGGGAGTCTGATTAGATTGAGTTATCAGGATTCTGGCTAAAACTAGATTTTGTAAGAAAATGCAAACCTGGGAGAAGTTTCAGAAGCCTGCTTAGAGTTTGGTCAAACAAAGTAACTTTGTCACTTGTACGAAACAACAACTTTTTCACATTTTGCATATATTAACTTTTTTCTCTACCCCAAGGAATAACTCAAATGCTATCTTCTCCAGAAACTTGTGGGACAGGAGAAAAAGTCTGAGCTTCAGTTTTGTCCTTGGGAACCTAAAGAAACCTAGCTGTTTATCCTTCTATTTCCATGTGTTCGTTACATTTTTAACAATTAAAAGAATACTTCAACTAATTTTTATAGCACAAGTAAAGTTACTATAAATACTAGGAGATAAAGCATTATAATTCATCTTTCATAAAGGTTACAACTATAATAAAATGTAATATAATTTTAAAAGTAAAATATTAAAAAGAATTTATTCTCAATCTAGTTAACCTTTTCTATAACACAGGCCATACAATAAGTTAATCAGTTATGTTTGCCATTTGTTTTCCTAGGATTCAAGATGTAACTTAAATATTAGTATATTACATTTACTTGAAAAGAGAAAAATAAGACNGGATCACAATAAACTGTGGAAAATTCTGAAAGAGATGGGAATAACAAAACACCTGACCTGCCTCTTGAGAAATCTGTATGCAGGTCAAGAAGCAACAATTAGAACTGGATATGGAACAAGAGACTGGTTCCAAATAGGAAAAGGAGTACATTAAGGCTATATATTGTCACCCTACTTATTTATCTTATATGCAGAGTACATCATAAGAAATGGTGGGCTAGATGAAGCACAAGCTGGAATCAAGATTGCTGGGAGAAATATCGATAATCTCAGATATGCAGATGACTCCACCTTTATGGCAGAAAGTGAAGTAAAATTATAGAGCCTCTCANATGCAGAGTACATCATAAGAAATGGTGGGCTAGATGAAGCACAAGCTGGAATCAAGATTGCTAGGAGAAATATCGATAATCTCAGATATGCAGATGACTCCACCTTTATGGCAGAAAGTGAAGTAAAATTATAGAGCCTCTCGATGAAAGTGAAAGAGGAGAGTGAAAACGTTGGCTTAAAGCTTAACATTCAGAAAATTAAGATCATGGCATCCAGTCCCATCATTTCATGGCAAATAGATGAGGAAACAGTGGAAACAGTGGCAGACACTATGTTTTGGGGCTCCAAAATCATTGCAGATGGAGACTGCAGCCATAACATTAAAAAAAAAAAAAGCTTGGAAGAAAAGTTATAACCAACCTAGACAGCATATTAAAAAGCAGAGATATTACTTTGCCAACCAAGGTCCATCTAGTCAAGGCTATGGTTTTTCTAGTAGTCATGTATGGATATGAGAGTAGGCCTATAAAGAAAGCTGAGTGCTGAAGAATTGATGCTTTTGAATTGTAGTGTTGGAGAAGGTTCTTGAGAGTCCCTTAGACTACAAGGAGATCCAACCAGTCCATTCCAAAGGAGATCAGTCCTGGGTGTTCATTGGAAGTACTGATGTTGAAGCTGAAACTCCAATACTTTGGCCACCTGATGTGAAGAGCTGACTCATTTTAAAAGACCCTGATGCTGGGAAAGATTGAAGGTGGGAGGAGAAGGGTACAACAGAGGATGAGATAGTTGGATGGCATCACTGACTCGATGGACACGATTCTGGGTGAACTCCTCCGGGAGTTTGTGATGGACAGGGAGGCCTGGCCTGCTACTATTTATGGGGTCGCAAAGAGTTGGACAGGACTGAGCAACTGAACGGAACTGCACCAAGATTTTTGTGTTTTTGCTAAAGTTTTAAGTTGTTTTAATCACACCCCTTTTTGTTAAAGATAGGAAAATCACTGACAATAACAAAGATTTCTAGAGGGAGAACAAGGTCTAAAACTCCTTTTAGGTGAAAATACAGAATAAATACAGAATACATGAGTTTGATCAAGCTCTAGGAGATAGTGAATGACAGGGAAGCCTGGTATGCTGCCATCGATGGGGCTGCAAAGAGTCGGACACATCGGACACAACTGAGCAACTGAACAACAACAACAGAATAAATTGGCTTATGAGTGCTAGTATAAGTGACTCTTGTCATTTTCTTTGCCTAAGAAAGAGGGTGAAGAGTCTTTTAATGATTTCAATTCTGGTAGACACAGTATTGGACCTAAGGACAAATGAATTAGCCAACTAAGTTTACAACTTTACCATTAGAAAAATATTCTGAAATATTTGAGACATTCCTCATGTGCACCAATACTAGTCACCAAATCTTCCTTTCCTACTGGAACAAATTAGTAATTGTCACAACTGGAATTGCCTATTTGAAAGAGCCAATAAATTAGATTGGATCATCTGCAAAGTCAGCATAAAAAAGCAAATGCCATTTATCTCATGGAAGAAACAGAATAGATGATTTTGTATCTGGCCATCTAATGGGCTATCAGACTAATTGTTGTTACCTTTCGAACACAAAAATAAAACCAAAATAGAAAGGAGAAGAATGAAAAAGATGGTTCCTAGAGGGTATCAGGGTACAAATCAGAAAGAGGAGAGACAGCTAATGACTCTTTAATCCTGAGTATGCTGCCACACCTATGGGAGGCAGATGCCCTTTCAAAGATTACTATTTTAGCACTCTGATTTTGAAACAACTGTCTGGAACCACTGACATCACATTCATAGACACTGTTGTCAAATGCATTAATTCTCACATGTTTGCATCTTAGCCTTGAAAAGATAAATACTTTAGTAATTAATCATACACTAAGTCACAAAGCTAAGTCAGAATGAAGTATTTCACAGCAGAACTCTTATACTACTTCAATCATCAAATAAGAATTAATGCCAAAAATGTTCCACGTGATTTTATATATATATATATTTTTTAATTCCCAAATATTTGTTCTTTTTTCACTTTCTGTCTAGGAAAACAGAAAGAGGACATATAAGATTCTCTGCAGCTCAAGTCTCTGGGGCTAATTGCCACTTGGGAATCCCTACACACCTAAAGAGAGGAAAAATTGGAATCAGAGTATGGAAAAGAAAGACATAGTCAGGTTAAGGTAAAAAAGGAGGGAAGTTTTAGGGTATAACAACCAAGAGAACAAGTCATGGTCAGTTTCATAAATCCACAACATGTGTGGTACACACCGCCTCATGCTTACTTAGAAGGGCTCTGCCCTTGGCTTAATTTTCTGTTGCTGCCCTTGTGAAATTATTAATAACTTCTGGATAAGGGGCCTACATGTGGATTTGTACTGGACCCTGTTCCTGGAACAGACTAACACAGAGAGATGGTACTTGAAGGGAGGTGGGAGGGGGGTTCAGGATTGGGAACACGTGTACACCTCTGGTGGATTCATGTTGATGTATGGCAAAACCAATACAGTATTGTAAAGTAAAATAAAGTAAAATTTTAAAAAAAAATGCATTTCCTTTGTAAATGCAAGTTGGAGAAGTGGTGTCTGAAGCCCAGCCTAGTAAAGNAAACTCACGTCCATCGAGTCAGTGATGCCATCTCAGCCTCTGTCGTCCCCTTCTCCTGCCCCCAATCCCTCCCAGCATCAGAGTCTTTTCCAGTGAGTCAACTCTTCACATGAGGTGGCCAAAGTATTAGAGTTTCAGCTTCAGCATCAGTCCTTCCAAAGAATACCCAGGCCTGATCTCCTTTAGGATGGACTGGTTGGATCTCCTTGCAGTCCAAGGGATTTTCGAGAGTCTTCTCCAACACCACAGCGTTCAAAAGCATCAATTCTTTGGTGCTCTGCTTTCTTCACAGTCCAACTCTCACATCCATATATGACCACTGGAAAAACCATAGCCTTGACTAGAAGGACTTTTGTTGGCAAGGTAATGTCTCTGCTTTTGAATATGCTATCTAGATTGGTCATAACTTTTCTTCCAAGGAGTAAGCGTCTTTTAATTTCATGGATGCATTACAGATATAATTTTCTTCACAAATTTGGATCACTCTCATCTTCATATAATTTTCTATCACAGTTACCCTCCCAACCCAGCTCTAGCAACTGTCTTAATTTTTCTCTCTACCTTTAGAGCCAAACTTTCTGAACGTTTTCACTTGCAAAATTCTTTCACTTTATAATTCCTGCTCTTTACATCTTGAATCATTTGCAGTATTGGATGACCAACATTGTCTTTCCTATTTCTAAGTTTGACCAGCTTTATTTTGCTTTTAAAAGTTGAGTTTAGATAAACCCATGTCAAGAAAATCAGTCTCCCTCCCATGCCTTGCAAAAGTTAGTTTATACGAGTTTCAATTTAATTATGCATGAATTTCCATGAAGCAGGGACTGTAAATTTATTCAGAATGGAATCTTCAGCACATTGTAGACCACCCTGTTGGCAAAAACTATTCAGTGACACTTCAAGGTGGCCAGGCCGACTTTATTTAGGAGCGCTGTGATAGGTATAGGCACCACTGCAATGGGCAGAGAGATGGGCTCAACTCCAAATACAGCATGGGCAACTAAGAATGTGGGCTTCCCAGGTGGCACAGTGGTACAGAGTCTCCTGCCAATGCAGGAGATGCAACAGATGCAGTTTCGATCCCTGGTTGGGGAAGATCCTCTGAAGTAAGAAATGGTAATCACACCAGTATTCTTACCTGGAAAATTCCATGGACAGAGGAGCCTGGTGAGCTACAGTCCATGGGATTGCAAAGAGTCAAATGTGACTAGGAACACATACACACACACACACACAAAGAATTCATAGCCAAGGATCAGGGTCGAGATCAGTGGATGGAAAATTACAAAAAGGAAACTATACGTGATGGAGATTTCAGTTAAAACTACCTAACAGGATTCTTGTTGAAGACAGGCTAGGGTTATCAGCCTTTGTCTGTGGTATGGTAGAGGATGAGGACCTGATTGGACATTGAGGGTGATCAAATATCAAGGGTGGGGAGTCTGATTAGATTGAGTTATCAGGATTCTGGCTAAAACTAGATTTTGTAAGAAAATGCAAACCTGGGAGAAGTTTCAGAAGCCTGCTTAGAGTTTGGTCAAACAAAGTAACTTTGTCACTTGTACGAAACAACAACTTTTTCACATTTTGCATATATTAACTTTTTTCTCTACCCCAAGGAATAACTCAAATGCTATCTTCTCCAGAAACTTGTGGGACAGGAGAAAAAGTCTGAGCTTCAGTTTTGTCCTTGGGAACCTAAAGAAACCTAGCTGTTTATCCTTCTATTTCCATGTGTTCGTTACATTTTTAACAATTAAAAGAATACTTCAACTAATTTTTATAGCACAAGTAAAGTTACTATAAATACTAGGAGATAAAGCATTATAATTCATCTTTCATAAAGGTTACAACTATAATAAAATGTAATATAATTTTAAAAGTAAAATATTAAAAAGAATTTATTCTCAATCTAGTTAACCTTTTCTATAACACAGGCCATACAATAAGTTAATCAGTTATGTTTGCCATTTGTTTTCCTAGGATTCAAGATGTAACTTAAATATTAGTATATTACATTTACTTGAAAAGAGAAAAATAAGACATTTGTTTTTTTTAATGCATTATTTCTTATTTCTGCATCACTGACTCGATGGACGTGAGTCTGAGTGAACTCTGGGAGCTTGTGGTGGACAGGGAGGCCTGGCCTGCTGCAGTTCATGGGATCGCAGAGTCGGACACGACTGAGCGACTGAGCGACTGAACTGAACTGAACTGAATCTCTCCTATCATTTTCAACACTAGAGGGCGATGTGTTCTTGCTTTTATTATAAAAATAGACCCACAGCACTTCCTCTCTGTTGACAGCTGAAATGCTAAGTAGCTGATTACAGAGTGCGCAGGTAACTGCTTTCAGGAGAAGCATTCTGCTGTTGACATTGGAGAAGCATCAGTGATTCTTAAGATTAAAATGCCAATTACGCCACATTTCTATGCCAAATACATTTAATTCATACTCAAAATAAAAACCAATATTATAGTGCTTATATGATTACATTTCCAAATTCTTATTTCAGTTTTTTCATTAAATATATTTTTTTGCTGTTGTACCCATGATAAAGATAAATGAAATCTCACCTGTTCTTAACATCTTACTAGTTTTTGCAAACTTTTAAGATCTAAATCTTTTACTTAAGGAAACAAAATTATAATGTCTGTAATTCAAAGATGTATAAAACAAATTTTACCACATCTTGTTTCCAACTAACATTTTCTTTAGGATATACAAATTTTATTTCTTAAATGGTTAGAGTGCTATACTTTTTTGTGTGAAATAGAGTTACCATTCAGTTTTACATTCCTCTACTATGCAGTCTTGTTTGTGCCATAATTCCATTGGACCCCCAAAACACGATTTCTGAAGATTTGAATCTGTTTAAATGATTACCTCCTTTTAATAATCTTAGGAGTAAGTAAATAACATAAGATAAATGGTAATCAAAACTTAAACACAAAAGAGAAATGTGAATATAATGATTTAGGTCATCTCCCAATTTACTTTTCAGTTCTATGTGGAAATATAAAACACAAGAATTTATTCAAAATAATTTAAAATTGTGGGCACAATTTCTGTTTAAAATGGAATTGTGATTTATTTGCAAAGATTTCTAGATACCAACTTCTAGTGCTCCCATTTATATCTTACAATTATATTATGTGTTTTCATTATAATTTATCATTTACCTGAGAATCAGTAAAAGATACCTGTTCGTATATAGTTGCTAATGATTTGAAAGACAATGAACTAATAGGAGGTTGTCCATACAATGAAATTAATCATCTTGAGTAATATGTACAAACAAATAACAAAATTTATTTCTGTTCATGTTTTGAGACTTTCCCAAAGTTATTTCCATAAATTAGTCATTAAAATTTGTTAAAGTATAGAGACTAAGAAATGATGTTCAGTATCACAGAATATATCATAAATGAGTATAGAATCAGATGGTAACATAGCTTACAAACTATAATTGGAATGTAAACATCAAGATGATTGAAAATGGAATTCAAAAATAGTTCTTAATTAGATTTAGTCACATCATTCAGCTCAAGTCATCAAGGGCACACATGCACATGCATGAACAATGCAAATCAGAAAAGTCCATTTTGTAAAAGTGGCCACAGACCAAATATTGCATAATCAGCACCATCACTGTCAAGATTAAGATCTGGCAGTTCTCTATGAACTGCTGTTGCTGATGTCCCTGGATCATGGATATAGATGAAGACACCCTAACCTATGGGGAATCTGTTCCACACACTTTCAGTTGGCAAGTCCCTGCCTTGGCTGTGAGAGAGGCTGGGAAATAATTATCTGATATCTAATGTGAAGAAGTTGAAACTTCTTTGATCATGAATTTTTTAAACATAAGGTTTCAAATTGTTGAACAGAATGAAGATAAAATCATTGATAAAATGTAAATTAAACTAAATGACCTTAAAATATGAAATGATATTAATAAATTTTCATGGGACTGAAAACAAAATCAGAGACAATTGAAATAAATGAGATCAATAGAACCAATAGAAGTCAGAAGGGAGTAAATGGAGTAAAAATGTTCTAAGACCCCTGCATTAAGGTCATGATATTAACTGACTTAAGACATTGTTAAGTACACATATTTTGATTTCTAATAAAACCAATACAGAATGTAAATCTCCAGGACTAGTAGAGGAGAAATAAAGAAGTGCTAGAAAAAATATTTAATTAAAAAGAATAAGCGGGGAAAAAAAATACCTGAATAGGTGTGACTAATGCAAAACAAAAAATATTTAGGTCAGTTTATGTTACTAATCAAATTGCATGCTCAGTCACTTCAGTTGTGTCTAACTACTTGGGACTCTCTGGGATATAGCCCGTCAGACTCCTCTGTCCATGGGATTCTCCAGGCAAAATTACTGGAGTAGCTTGCCATGCCTTCCTCCAGGGGATCTTCCCTGACCCAGGGATCAAACCCTCATCTCCTGTGTTTCTTGCACTGCAGGCAGATTCTTTTACCACTGAGCCACCAGGGAAGCCCTGATAATCACATTGAATATAAATAAACTAAATTATCTTTTAAAAACAAGATTGGCAGACTGACTTGGAAAAGCTCACAAATCCAAATATATGTTATTTAAAAGTGACACATGAAAGAATGTGTGAAAGTAAACATCTGAAAAAAGATACATCAGAAATATTTTAATTAAAAGAAAACTAATAAAGCTATATAAATATCAGAAATTTAGATATAAGGCAAAAGAGTTACTAGGGATACAGAGATCGCTTTAAAACAGTAAAAAGTTCAGTTCACTAGAAGTCATCAAATTTAAATTTATGTGCATCTAATATCATGGTTTCAAATATATAAAGTAGAAATAAGCAGAACTACAAGCTACCATTTACAAATGTCCAATTATAGAGAATGAATTTATGACATATGCCAAGAACTCATTGAAAAATCAGACAGAAGATTAGTAAGGTTAAAGAATACTAATAAACACAATTAACAAATTTTGTCTAAAAGACATACTTAAACTATCATGGTCAACAGCTATAGAATGCATATTGATCTTATATTTACAAANATTATAGAGAATGAATTTATGACATATGCCAAGAACTCATTGAAAAATCAGACAGAAGATTAGTAAGGTTAAAGAATACTAATAAACACAATTAACAAATTTTGTCTAAAAGACATACTTAAACTATCATGGTCAACAGCTATAGAATGCATATTGATCTTATAGATATTTACAAAAATTAATCACACTGAATCCTAAAGAAAGTCTCAATAAATTTCAAAGAACTAAACACCATATAGAAATGTACTATAACCATGATGTAATTAATCTAGAGACTAATAACAACTAGAAAATTCTCATATATTAGAAATCTAAGAAAGATAATTCTAAGTAACTTAAAGCAAAGAAAAATGAATATATACATTTTGTTACAAATTACATCCAAAATAACACATATGAAAATTTGTGTATTATACTATCATAATAGACAAATTTAGAATCTTAGAAGCAGGTACTCATAAAAAGTATGAGCAAACAGTCCTTAAGAAGGTAGAAAATAATAAAATAATAACAAAGATGGTAGAAGAAAAGACATAACAAAATAGGCTGAAGAAAATCAGATAAAAATACAATGTTTGTGTTAGTCACTCAGTCCTGTCTGACTCTTTGCGACTCCATGGACTGTAGCCCCACCAGACTCCTCTGTCCATGGGATTCTCCAGGCAAGAATACAAGAGTTGGCTGCCATTCCCTTTTCCAAAAACTACAGTAAAAATATCTAAAACCTGATCCTTTTCAGAAGGCTGACAAATTTGACAAACATTAAAAGGAGATAAATCACTTATAAGCTACAAGGATGAGAAAGAGAAAGTAACTTTTCCTTCAGACATTGAAAAGATATGAGAACATTATTTAGGACTTTTTAAAAATACTTTTAAAAGAATTTAATTAAATGGACTTTTGAGAAAATGAGCTTTAAATGAATATAGCAAAATNATGATTTGAAAGACAATGAACTAATAGGAGGTTGTCCATACAATGAAATTAATCATCTTGAGTAATATGTACAAACAAATAACAAAATTTATTTCTGTTCATGTTTTGAGACTTTCCCAAAGTTATTTCCATAAATTAGTCATTAAAATTTGTTAAAGTATAGAGACTAAGAAATGATGTTCAGTATCACAGAATATATCATAAATGAGTATAGAATCAGACGGTAACATAGCTTACAAACTATAATTGGAATGTAAACATCAAGATGATTGAAAATGGAATTCAAAAATAGTTCTTAATTAGATTTAGTCACATCATTCAGCTCAAGTCATCAAGGGCACACATGCACATGCATGAACAATGCAAATCAGAAAAGTCCATTTTGTAAAAGTGGCCACAGACCAAATATTGCATAATCAGCACCATCACTGTCAAGATTAAGATCTGGCAGTTCTCTATGAACTGCTGTTGCTGATGTCCCTGGATCATGGATATAGATGAAGACACCCTAACCTATGGGGAATCTGTTCCACACACTTTCAGTTGGCAAGTCCCTGCCTTGGCTGTGAGAGAGGCTGGGAAATAATTATCTGATATCTAATGTGAAGAAGTTGAAACTTCTTTGATCATGAATTTTTTAAACATAAGGTTTCAAATTGTTGAACAGAATGAAGATAAAATCATTGATAAAATGTAAATTAAACTAAATGACCTTAAAATATGAAATGATATTAATAAATTTTCATGGGACTGAAAACAAAATCAGAGACAATTGAAATAAATGAGATCAATAGAACCAATAGAAGTCAGAAGGGAGTAAATGGAGTAAAAATGTTCTAAGAACCCTGCATTAAGGTCATGATATTAACTGACTTAAGACATTGTTAAGTACACATATTTTGATTTCTAATAAAACCAATACAGAATGTAAATCTCCAGGACTAGTAGAGGAGAAATAAAGAAGTGCTAGAAAAAATATTTAATTAAAAAGAATAAGTGGGGAAAAAAAATACCTGAATAGGTGTGACTAATGCAAAACAAAAAATATTTAGGTCAGTTTATGTTACTAATCAAATTGCATGCTCAGTCACTTCAGTTGTGTCTAACTACTTGGGACTCTCTGGGATATAGCCCGTCAGACTCCTCTGTCCATGGGATTCTCCAGGCAAAATTACTGGAGTAGCTTGCCATGCCTTCCTCCAGGGGATCTTCCCTGACCCAGGGATCAAACCCTCATCTCCTGTGTTTCTTGCACTGCAGGCAGATTCTTTTACCACTGAGCCACCAGGGAAGCCCTGATAATCACATTGAATATAAATAAACTAAATTATTTTTTAAAAACAAGATTGGCAGACTGACTTGGAAAAGCTCACAAATCCAAATATATGTTATTTAAAAGTGACACATGAAAGAATGTGTGAAAGTAAACATCTGAAAAAAGATACATCAGAAATATTTTAATTAAAAGAAAACTAATAAAGCTATATAAATATCAGAAATTTAGATATAAGGCAAAAGAGTTACTAGGGATACAGAGATCGCTTTAAAACAGTAAAAAGTTCAGTTCACTAGAAGTCATCAAATTTAAATTTATGTGCATCTAATATCATGGTTTCAAATATATAAAGTAGAAATAAGCAGAACTACAAGCTACCATTTACAAATGTCCAATTATAGAGAATGAATTTATGACATATGCCAAGAACTCATTGAAAAATCAGACAGAAGATTAGTAAGGTTAAAGAATACTAATAAACACAATTAACAAATTTTGTCTAAAAGACATACTTAAACTATCATGGTCAACAGCTATAGAATGCATATTGATCTTATAGATATTTACAAAAATTAATCACACTGAATCCTAAAGAAAGTCTCAATAAATTTCAAAGAACTAAACACCATATAGAAATGTACTATAACCATGATGTAATTAATCTAGAGACTAATAACAACTAGAAAATTCTCATATATTAGAAATCTAAGAAAGATAATTCTAAGTAACTTAAAGCAAAGAAAAATGAATATATACATTTTGTTACAAATTATATCCAAAATAACACATATGAAAATTTGTGTATTATACTATCATAATAGACAAATTTAGAATCTTAGAAGCAGGTACTCATAAAAAGTATGAGCAAACAGTCCTTAAGAAGGTAGAAAATAATAAAATAATAACAAAGATGGTAGAAGAAAAGACATAACAAAATAGGCTGAAGAAAATCAGATAAAAATACAATGTTTGTGTTAGTCACTCAGTCCTGTCTGACTCTTTGCGACTCCATGGACTGTAGCCCCACCAGACTCCTCTGTCCATGGGATTCTCCAGGCAAGAATACAAGAGTTGGCTGCCATTCCCTTTTCCAAAAACTACAGTAAAAATATCTAAAACCTGATCCTTTTCAGAAGGCTGACAAATTTGACAAACATTAAAAGGAGATAAATCACTTATAAGCTACAAGGATGAGAAAGAGAAAGTAACTTTTCCTTCAGACATTGAAAAGATATGAGAACATTATTTAGGACTTTTTAAAAATACTTTTAAAAGAATTTAATTAAATGGACTTTTGAGAAAATGAGCTTTAAATGAATATAGCAAAATGCAATAATTTGAATAGTCAAAAATATTCCCACAAAGAACACTCCAGTCACTGATTCCTTCACCATAAGGTCCAATCAATCAAAGTTTTAAGGAATCAATAATACAAATTGTACACAATCTTTTGTCAAATAAATGAAAAAAAAAAAAAAAAGAATAATACCTGTCAACCTCATTGTATTAGGCTAACATAACCTGTTGTTTTTGGTTAGTTGCCAAGTCGTGTCTGACTCTTTTGCTAGATAGCAGTAACTGAGGAAAGGATGATATAAAAAAGGAAATTACAGGAAATATAATTCATGAATATAAAGCATAACGATTTGAAACAAAGTATTTATAAGTCAAACTAGCTATCTATAAAAAAGGATGAAATGTTATGACCAAGTTGAGAGTTGCTCCTGTAGGTTGATTTGTGTCTCCCTCCACACTGCTATGTTGAAGTCCTCAAAATGTGAACTTATTTGGAAATAAGATTATTACAGATACAATCAGTTAAAATGAAGTCATACTGTACTAAGGCAGACCCCTAAACCCATCTGACTGATAAAAGGACAAATTATAAAAGGAGAAAATCAACACAACACAGATCTTCCTAGGTTGCTCAGTGGTAAAGAATCTGCCTGCCAATGCAGGAGATGTGAGTTCAATCCATAGGTGGGGAAGATGCCCAGGAGAAGGAAATGGCAACCCACTCCAGTATTCTTGCCTGGAAAATCCTATGGACAGAGGAGCCTGGTGGCTGTAGTCCATGGAGTCACAAAGAGTCCAACAGGACTTAGGAACTGAGAAATGAGCAATCAGCAATCAACACAGCCCAGACACATGCAAGTGGAGAATGTCATGTGAACACTGAAATTATGCTGCTACAAGTCAGGAACTGCCTGAAGCCAGGAGAGAGACCTGGAACATATCCTTCCCTAGGGCCTTCAGCAATGCACAGCTCTGCTGACACCTTGATCTCAAACTTCCAGCCCCTAGAACTGTGAAACAATAAATGTCTAGTGTTTAAGCTACTCATTTTGTGAAACTTTATTATGGTGTGCGTGCTCAGTCATTGTCCATCNGGAAATTTAGAGGCAACTGATAAGTGCTTATATCTCCCTTTGTGAGGGTTGCCTGTATCTCAGGGAGGGAGTCAGAAGCACAGAAGCTTCCCAAGTCATGAAATTTTGCACAGATATAAATTTTGAGATTGAAAGAAATTCTGGAAGAATTGTTTTCATTAAGGGACTGAGCAAGTTTCTAGTAGACTCACGGATGAACAAATCCTAGTCCAAGAACTCCTGGGAGACTTTGAGGTTTTACCTCAGAGACCATGTGGTTTTGTTCATGAACCTTGTGAGTTTTCTAAACTGATCCTCACATTCACAGAAACCCTTTTCTCATTTTATGCAGAGCCTTCTGACTGAGCTGGGTCTAAGTCTGGCCCCTTCTGTGATTATTTCCAACCCTCTAGTAAGCACCAGACCTCCCTATGCACAGATGGAGATTCCATGACCATGCTGGAACACTGAAGAACAGCCAAAGGCTTTATTTCATTGTTATTTGTATGGTTTCTTCAAACTGCAGAAAGGCAAGAATGAGGTTTGTTAGAGATTACTGTGATCTAACAAATGAGACCCAGACCAGTATTAGTGGTAAATCTGGGAGTAGAACATGGGTCTTTGGTTTCACAGTCTAATTCATTATGTAGTTGTTGAACTCTTTCCTATTTAAAGCTAATATATTATTGATATCCTCCTAGTATTCACAGAAGAGAGAGAATTAAGGGATTGTTAAAAAAATTGTAATCTGAACTTTGAAAGTTTTCTTATAATGAATGGGCTATTTTCTTTCTGGGTTCAGTTTCAAAATGTAAACAAACTGACTACTACAATTGTAAAGTATTATTCGTACAGTAAACACTGCGGTTAATTCTTTTTTTTTCCTGAACTTTTAACAGAATAATTTAAATGCATAGTAAGATTGTTGTTCTTTTCAAGTATGTGTTTTAGAGGAAAAAGACAAGAATTTTTTATTAAGGAATAGTAATGCCATTAATTATTTTTTTGTCTTTCTGAACTAAAACTGCAGATGAAAGTAAGCTTTCCTAGAATAAGCTTAGCTTGGGAAACAACCATCTGTACTCAGGGACTCAATCTATTCCCAGAGGATCATCTATTGGCAGTAAGGTTAATACTTGATTTCAGGTTGCTTGCCTCTTTTAACTCAATGCAAAGTCTAGTCATAATGAAGATTCAAACAAAATTTTAAATTCTATATAAGTGCATGAATTTCATCCAACATGAATTAAGAGTTTTAACTTCTTTTTTAAAAATAATAATAGGGAATATGTTAACTTGACACTTTCTGATAACAAAATGTGTGTCCTTATAAAATCTTCTAACAAATTCAACCAGCTAGGGTAGTCTTCTGCAGTAAACCTTTTGTTCTTCAAAATGCTTCTCTGCCAGCCAGATCTCATGTTTCCTTCTTTATAGATGAGAAGTCCTTTACATTTAAATTTCAATTTATTTTACGTTGGATGGGGGACAAAATCTAGTTCAGTTTCTGGCCAGTTTCTACATCTCCACTTTGTGATTATATTTTCATTTGTTAACAATTCTATATATTTACTGATGATTTTCCCATCAAACATTTGTGATTTCTCTCCATTTTCAGCTTCTAGTACAACAGGATAATTATAAAATTTGTGCACCAGACCTTCACAGTGAAGACACCATTTAGCTTCTCTACAGATGTGTCAAATATTTCCATCATGTGCAGGACCATTGTGGGAATCATGCCTGATGCCATGAAAGTGAAGACCTGCAACATATTCTCATTCACTTGCCTTTTAAAAAGTGAAAATTCCTGAGTTGTTATAACTTTGTTGGTAGATTCATTCCCATCTTAAATTCCTTACTAAGTGCCTTTGTGAATGTGTGCTGAGCTGCTTCAGTAGCTCAAACAGTAAACTGCCTTCAGTTCAGTTCAGTTCAGTCGCTCAGTCATGTCCAGTGCTTTGTGACCCCATGAATTGCAGCACGCCAGGCCTCCCTGTTCATCACCAACTCTCGGAGTTCACTCAAATTCATGTCCATCGGTGATGCCATCCAGCCATCTCATCCTCTGCCATCCCCTTCTCCTCCTGCCCCCAGTCCCTCCCAGCATCAGAGTCTTTTCCAATGAGTCAACTCTCCTCATGAGGTGGCCAAAGTATCGGAGTTTCAGCTTTAGCACCAGTCCTTCCAATGAACACCCAGGACTGATCTCCTTTAGGATGGACTGGTTGGATCTCCTTGCAGTCCAAGGGACTCTCTCAGGTAACCTCAAAAAAACCTTCCTGCTCTTGGGAAGTGCCTGCAGCTTTCATACAGTCCTTTAAAAAAGAAAATGTTTTGCTCACATTTGCCTCAATGTCATCTACTTCATTTTCTTCAGAAAGTTTGAGTATTTTAATAAATCCCTGGTGCTTTACTCTAGCTTCCTTAATTATACTTTTTCTAGCCCTGTTTAATGTTCCACTCATAAAGTAGAATCTACTTTCCTTCCAGCTGCTTCACAAAGCCTCACCTTCTACCTGCTTTAGCTCACTGATCTTACAGCAGCTAGCCTACTGTCTACAACAATGCTCACCCATAGTTCATAGAACCTCCCCTTGGATCAACTGGTAGCATCCTTCTCTGTCCACGGTCAGTTGTTAGTCTGTCCTCTCACTCCACCATGATCTAAAGCAGATCCCCTTTCCCTGCTTGGTGATGTCTACACAGGTGCTACAGCCTCTTTCAGATTCAATACATGATCTGTCCTGGGGAATGTTCTATGTGCTCTTGAGAAGAATGCCTATTCTATTGCTTTTGGATGAAATGTTTTGTGTATGTCTGTTAGACCTCTGGTCTAGTGTGTAGTTTAAGTCCATTGTTTCCTTATTGATATTTTTTGGTCTGGATGATTGAAAGTAGAGCTTCTCTCTTCAGATCTGTTAATATTTGCCTTATATATTTAGGAGATACAATTTGGGTACATAAATATTTACAAATGTAATGTCCTTTTATTGGATTAACTCCTTTGATATTGTATAATGACCTCCTTTTTCTCTTATTACAGATTATTTTATCTTATGTAAATATAGCTACCTCTACCCTCTTTTCAGTTTCATGTGCATGGAATATCTTCTTCTATCTCTTCACTTTAAGTCTTGTATGTCCTTAAAGCTGAGACCACTTATAGTTATCATATAACTGAATGTTGCAATTTTTAAACCCATTTAGCCATTCTGTGCCCTTTGATTGGATAATTTAGTCCACTTAAAGCTCAACATTCAGAAAACAAAGATCATGGCATCTGGTCCCATCACTCCATGGGAAATAGATGGAGAAACAGTGTCAGATTTTATTTTTTGGGGCTCCAAAATCACTGCAGATGGTGACTGCAGCCATGAAATTAAAAGACACTAACTCCTTGGAAGAAAAGTGATGACCAACCTAGACAGCATATTCAAAAGCAGAGACATTACTGTGAAAAGAGACAAAGAATGCCACTACATAATGATTAAAGGATCAATCCAAGAAGAAGATATAACAATTATAAATATATATGCACCCAACATAGGAGCACTGCAATATGTAGGACAAATACTAACAATCATGAATGGGGAAATTAATAATAACACAATAATAGTGGGAGATTTTAATACCCCACTTACACCTATGGACAGATCAACTAAACAAAAAATTAACAAAGAAACACAAACTTTAAATGATACAATAGACCAGTTAGACCTAATTGATATCTATAGGACATTTCACCCCAAAACAATGAATTTCACCTTTTTCTCAAGTGCACATGGAACCTTTTCCAGGATAGATCACATCCTGGGCCATAAAGCAAACCTGGATA
>SJYW01017846.1:428539-467177 GCA_006410735.1 Raphicerus campestris | reverse complement strand
AAGAGTTGACTCATTGGAAAAGACTCTGATGCTGGGAGGGTTTGGGGGCAGGAGGAGAAGGGGATGACAGAGGGTGAGATGGCTGGATGGCATCACTGACTCGATGGACGTGAGTCTGAGTGAACTCTGGGAGTTGGTGATGGACAGGGAGGCCTGGCGTGCTGCGATTCACGGGGTCGCAAAGAGTCGGACACGACTGAGCGACTGAACTGAACTGAGGATTTCGATCTACCTTTTACTTAGATCTCTTACTTCCGAGCATTCTTAATTTTACACAACGTGAAACCACTGGATAGTACTTTGCCAAAGGAAGACATGCTTCATTCCATTTCACTAGTGATTTGTACCTATTTTTTTAATTTAGTTGCTTTATAGCTTATGTAATTTTAACTTTTAGATACTGCAGAATAAAACACCAGCATGGCCATCAGCAGAAACAACATGACCGGTCACATATAAATATACCCCATATAAAATTTCATACTCCCTCCCTAAACTGATTCAGGATACACAATTCTCAAAGTTTAGAAAAAAGTATGAGAAAAACTCATGAGAAGAGCTTTGGAATGATGTCAAGCATTTTGCTACTTGTCAGAGGCAACATTTTTTGAGATGCTCCTATTTTAATACTTGAGTAGAATCTAGAATTATAATGAATTATACTTATGAATGCTTTAAAAGGATGATAGACACTATTCCAAAATAATTCACTTAGGAAACCTATTTGGTTAAAAAATACTGGTAGATTATAAAATGTCAAATATTTTGCTGATCTTCAAAATATCTTGGGAGAAAAGAATAGGAGGAGTGAAATGGTCTTGCTGTAAATGTGAAAAAACATAGGACAATTTAAGATACTAACACATTTGTGGTAAAAGTTAAAATATAATTTATATCTTTTTATTCTCAGTCTGGGTCAACATTAGTAATATAGAGTACCTCAATCCACTATTCAAAGGATTCTGTGGAAAGAATTTCTGCCATGAGTAGGAACATGATGGTTGTTACCAAGCGCTCTCGTGTTTCTCTTTGTGGAACTCCAGGGGAGTTGATAATGAACCCTCTGCCCACCTCAAAGCCTGCTTTGCAGTTGGTTAAACTATTCAATAAATAACAAGGAAACAAATGGATAAAATTACATAACAGCATACTTTTCACACGTTTACACGGCTTCCACATGTAAAACAAGTTTCAAGTTTCATTTTCTGAATCCTTTCCCCCCAAATATATTCTGATGATGAATAAAATGTCTTACATTTTATAATCTCCCAGTATTATTATTTTTTTTTTTTTGCCAAATAGGCTTCCAGAGTAAGTTATTTTGGTTCGATGCCTATCATCTTTTAAAACCACTTATAAATAACTTTTGTAATAATTCTAGACAATTTGTCGATATAGACCACATGAAATATTTTTTAGTGTTTTATTAGAGAAAATTACAAATGAAGTAACATTTGTATTTGTTTCAGTCCTATCCAGTTTCATTTTCTGAAACTTTGCCTTCTTGTGTTCTTCTAGCCCCATGTTTTTCCTTACTTCAGCATGCCAGGAAATTAAGAATTAAGATAAACTGTATGGCAAAACCAATACAGTATTGTAAAGTAGAATAAAGTAAAAATAAAATAAAATAAAATAATTAAGATAAACTATTGGCATCTTTTACTGACAGTTTTTTCTTCTGCTTATGGTCTGGTTTCCTTAAGATATTTGAATGTGAATTAATTTTCAAAATTGTGATTAGTCAGATTAAAATGTTAGTGAAAGTTAGATTTAATGTTATTAATGTTCACATATGTGATAAAAATACAGTAGAGACAGTGCAAAATGTGATTTAGATCATTACCTCCAAATGAAGGACTGGAATCAGTCAATACGCATCACTCAGGAGTTTCTTTAAATCACTACAGAATGTTATATTGCAGGCCAAAGTCAGATTATTGATGCATGTAACTAATACTTAATTCTATTAAGTTAACACCTATCTTGTTTCCAACATTGTACTAGGAACTTTATGTGTATTGTCACGTTTAACTTTTCCAGCAATTGTATGAAGCATAATTACTACTGCCAGTGTCAGATCATGAATCTGAGGCACAGAAGGGTTAATTTGCTTTTTCAAGGTTATATTACAAGATTCTAATTTAGCTTTGGTGGAATTTNTGTCACATTTAACTTTTCCAGCAATTGTATGAAGCATAATTACTACTGCCAGTGTCAGATCATGAATCTGAGGCACAGAAGGGTTAATTTGCTTTTTCAAGGTTATATTACAAGATTCTAATTTAGCTTTGGTGGAATTTAACATTACCTCCTGGATTCTACTATGCTATGATGCCATCTCATCTTTAAATCAATTCATATTTGTTTATATGAATGCAGCTCTTCTCTAGAAAGGCTTACACTTCACAGTCAAGTCAAATAATCTTTATATTCCTTATCATGTAGAAGTTCATAGAAGCCAGAAATATCTTTCTTACTCATGCATCTAATCTTTATTTTCTTTCTTGGACTGGCTCAACAGAGAAATAAAACCAATATATTTAAATTTTTAAAACTCAATTCTTTGCTTAATAAGAAATTTATCATGTTGTTTTCTCTGAGGACTTACACACTTTATAAAATGAACTTTTTATAAAAAGTTGGTCTTATGCTTTAGGGCATATTTCTGATTAATACATATATTTATTCTATGTAATTGTAAGCAATCATTATTTACTTGAATGCTGTTGACCAGTCTTCTAACCAAATGCTAGAGTGGGGTTTTAGGTGGGTAGAGTGTTCATAAAAGCCTTTATCCACACTCCTTATAGTTACACAATGTAAAACACAAGACACCTCAGTAGCTACCATTTATCTCTTACTCTCGGCAGACATTCCTTTCCTGGAAGTCTTCTGGATAAATGGTGCTCCAACCTGCATTGATTGCTCTGATTGACTGCAAATTTCACAGATTTCCAGAATGTACAGTTTTTTCTGACATTGCTCAGAAACCACCTCCCAATATCTTTCTGCTGGTGTCACATAAAGCAAATCTCCTTTCCATTAAGGAAAGTATACTACAATATATAAAGGTAACTGTAGTGTTTCTCCATAGTCCTTTCCCCTTAAATATCACTGTTTCTTCAACTATTGTTCACAAGACATGCTTCCCAGATGCCACCTCACCTTTTACATTTATCAAACCCTTGCTATCTCCTACAGGTCAAGCACTCTCTTAGCATTCCTGCCATTAAACTTATTGGTCACAGGACGGGCACTGATAAATACAGCATTACACCACAAGATAGAGGTATTGTGATCTAACTGTGAGAGTGAAGTAGAGTCAGTGGTCTTATCCTGGGGAAAAGGAAGCTCAGAAGAACCGGACTGGTGAATAGTTAAATGATGTCAGACCTGTGCTAACCAGGGTCACTGTTTCCTTGCTCTTGATGCTGTGATTCTGCTAATTCATTTTAAGTTTGTATTACCATTGTATTAGCCTTATTATATTTTGGGTTCTTGTTTGAAGGACATTTGTAACTGATGAAATGTTTTAAAAAATTCAATAATTACATTTACCCCTCTGTAATTTCATTATGTTAAGTCCATTGTTCCAGTCAAGTGAGTAATGATTAAGAATATTGGTTCTTACACCCACCAATTTGTGAGAATAAGATAGGGGATCAGTTCTGCTGCTGCTAACATTTCAATAATAGAACTCACTTTCAGTCTATAGGAAAAAATACAATAATTTGAGATCCTTTACTCACATACTACTTTTAAATTCTTTGTAAGTGTAAAGAGAAGAAGTTGAGAATTACATTTTCTAAAATTGATTGGTCTATTTTCCAAAGAAAATAACACTAAATAGTACGCTGTGTCCTAAGCTTTACCAGACAATCTCACAGAACCAAGGATAATAATCATCAGGTAGAGTCAAAATTCAGCTTGGCAGCTTGCATATTACAAGAAGTTGTTGCTCCTCATTGCATTTTTCTACAAGATGGAGTAATATTCTGAGTTTGGCATGTAACTTTTCAATAGGCTTTCAGAGTGTCAATTCATCAGAAAGGTATTTCCTGACCAGTTCTATAGCTTTCACTTATATTCTTTAAACCATCACCTTGATTTATTTAAGATGTGTATAAGAGACAGNTTCTGAGTTTGGCATGTAACTTTTCAATAGGCTTTCAGAGTGTCAATTCATCAGAAAGGTATTTCCTGACCAGTTCTATAGCTTTCACTTATATTCTTTAAACCATCACCTTGATTTATTTATCTTTATAGTACTTAATTGCCCATAGCATCTTATTTGTTTAATGCTTGCTTTCTCCCACCAGAATACAAGCCTTCTAAGAGTTGTTTTGTTCACCCTAGTATATTGAATGATATCTGGCACATATTGAAAATAAGAGAGAATATTTATTATGGTTATCACTATGAACATCACTGAATAAAAATGATGTGCTATTTTTTTCTATTTAAAGTGAAAAATATGTCTAGATGGAGAAGCAGAACAATCTTAAGTACTAAATTGAGTTCAACTTGTTTGACTGATTTGGAGATCATTTTTGTGTTTATTCAAAAAGTGCCTTATTCCAAGGGAAGTGGCTTCACAAACAGATATCAGGAACCATCATGCTTGAAATGGATTAAAAAGTGTAATTTTTAAATGATTGCCTGTGTTTAATTTTACATATTACAGTATGTGAAATCTCAAGTGCATTGACATAACTATTAGTGAAAGATTGGTTGTGAAACAAATGAAATTCAATTCTGATTCTCATTATCCATTTGCACTTTAGAGTAATGAATAGAATTGGGACTTTTATATGCGTTCACAGGAGCATATGCATCTCTGCATCTGTTTCCTTTCTTGTATTAATCTTTAGTCTTGCTATATTTGTATCTGAGGTTTAAATTATTTTTATGTAGGCGCGAAAGACTATTCAGTACATCAAGAAGAACTCTTTTGAGATGTCTGATGAAATATGACAAATTCTGTGGAACAGCAGTCTACAATTGAATGTTTGATTCAGGAATGGAGTCAAGCCAAAGCATCTTAATGTGCAAAATAGCTTTCCCTTCTCTCTTTTTCATTAGTATGGCAGTCGGCCTTTAGGCTGAATATGAATGTTACTATGCTTAAACTATTAAATATAAAAATGATTTATGGGAGTTTAAAATACCAGTATAAGGATTATTTACATTTATTATTATTTTTGCCACTAAGCTGCATTTGCTGCATAAAAAAATTCCACTGACAATGAAGGGGAAGTATATAGGAAAGGAGCAAAGGATTCTACTTAAAGAACTTAGCCAACTAAATGAAAATTCATAGGTAGGCGGGTAGTCAATATTTTAAAGTTGACATAACCACTTCTCTGACATGAATTTCTCATCCTATCTCACCTTTAATGGTTTAATGTTCTTTACCCCCCTTTTCTGTGCATTTTTCTACCCATTCCTGTGTTCAGACTTGGCCACTAGATAAACAATAGCTGTTATACCAAACATGAGTGGTGTGCTCCTCAAGTTTGCAAGAGAACCTTTAAGCTGAAGTGGCAAAAACAGACACAAAAGAAAGGAGGAAATGGGGAAGAGAGGAAAGGGAAGAAGGGATGGAGAGAGTGTGGGAGGAAGGAAAGAATAGGGAGGAAGGAGCAGAAAAAGAGAGGAAGAAAGGGAAAGAANACTTGGCCACTAGATAAACAATAGCTGTTATACTAAACATGAGTGGTGTGCTCCTCAAGTTTGCAAGAGAACCTTTAAGCTGAAGTGGCAAAAACAGACAAAAGAAAGGAGGAAATGAGGAAGAGAGGAAAGGAAAGAAGGGATGGAGAGAGTGTGGGAGGAAGGAAAGAATAGGGAGGAAGGAGCAGAAAAAGAGAGGAAGAAAGGGAAAGAAGGAAAAGAACATGGTGAGTGAAAAGAGATTAAGGAAGCATTTCTACCTTTACTTTTTGTTTAAATACACTGAACCTGCCCAGCTTTCAACTTCCATAAGAATATGGTGGAAAACAAATTCTATTAAAGACTTTTAATGAGGAGGTTAACTGCTTGAAATAAAGCACAACTCAACTTTATCTGATGGTGGAAGCTCCAAAATGGAGGAAATTCTTTTCATCTTGGGAAAAAAAAGAACTCTTTACTGTGTGTCTGCACATGTGTATTAGCTTACTAAAAGTTGCCTTCTTACTAAAGCTACAAGTATTTCAAACATTTATTTCTAAGAAGTCTCAAAATTGAGTTTGGCACAGAAGTTTCTGTTCTAGAACTTAATAGAGTTATTAGTTTTGTTTTCTCAGATACTTTGAGTATATCACCAAATTAAGTTCCCAAGTATTCAGTACTTTTTAACTCTTTGATTTTTTTTCTCATTTCCTTAATTCCAATTAATTAATCATGATTATCATTTAGAATTCATAGAGTGTCAATATTTTAAGGTCATCTAAATATGAAAATTTCCTCAATGAGTGACTTTGAAAGCCAATATTTAGTTTGTTATATACACGCTATTTTGTTATAATTTATGTCATGATCTGAATTATATGGATTATAAATGGACATAGACAAATTATAAAAAGACATATGAAATAAATACATCAATTTATATCAGCAAACATGTTCACCAATAGGAATGTAGAATAAGTTACTATATACTTTTTAAAAAATATCTACTTGTCTTGAAATACTAGAAGCCATTGATATGTTTGGATTTCGTTATCAGACTATTTTGGATTGAGGGAAACCTGTTATTAATTCAATATTATTCCAAAAGAAATTTTAGATTTGTCAACTCTCAAATGTGATAGCATTCCTTAGAAAACTGAGATAAAGAAACTTGGAAATAAGACTGTATTTATGAAAGTACTACATTGCAATTGACACCTCTAAGTTCTGAAGACTGCTGAAAATAACTTTTAAAAAGAGTGCATGTGACACTCTATAACAGTATAGCTGAAAGTTTTCTGAAGTGTTAAAGAAAAGGTTGACTAAATGTTATTCCCTGATGGCTGAAGGCAGCAGCATTATGTCTGCCACCTGACCCATTTTTTCTCACTTCATAAACTTAAAATAAATCAACAGACAACATGGTTTCCCTTTTTTCCTAGTGATTTGGAATACATAATGGATGACAGTTAACTTCCTCTCTGCTGTCTAGCTTCACAAGATGTATGTTACCACAGTTTTAGTAAGTCTACTCCTACTGTAAATCTTACTAGGCCAGTTACTTTCAGAAAATCTCACACTGCTTTTGACATGTATCCATATGTGATATTTCTGACCACTCTGTCATCCCCAAGACAATGGTGAGACAATGCGTCTCATCTTTATTTCTCTTCCTGTTCCTGAGTATCAACTACGTTTTATAGGAGTTTCAGCTAGACTGTTTACATTTTTCATGAGAACAACCTTTAATAAAGAAGACAACTTTGTTATTTGAAAATTTTACTCTACTCAGAAAATATATTTGTTCTTTAAATATCCCAAAGTTTTTACCAGAGGAAAAAAGAAACACTTCAGGCTAGATTTTAAGCATAATGCATTATCAATGAATTTCAGTCCAGAAAGAATTAACCTTCTGGGTGCACAGCTTCTCTGCCTTGGCGTCCAGCCAGGTCTCATATTGTAGCTTTATTTTATAAGTTTCCCCAGCTGCTTTCCAAATCTGGGGAGGCTGCACCAGCTAGAATCTTCTAGTTTGATCAAAGCATGCTAAATGTTTGTCTGTTCTTCTCCCTGAGTAGATGCTACTCCATGAAACACAGAAAGTTTGATTTTTGGATTTTATTCTTAAAATAAACCTTTCCCACTCAAACGGAATCTGCTAGATAATCATATAAATGTTAAGACTTACTGGGTACAAATATTGTACTGACTTAGAAGCATTTATCTAGCATTTTTAAGGAGTAAGGTTAGCGCTTAGATTTGAACTAAGAGATTACAATTTTTAAGAATGATTTTTTTTTTGAGAGGGGAGAAAAGAATAGGTACAATAGTTTGAATATTCAGATACAAAAGACTGTCCTTTGATTTGCATACATATATAAACATGTATTTCTATTTTGGCTATCAAATACAGAAATTCCAAATAACAAATTTATATATTTATATATAAATAGTCTCCACTTACTATTTTTTTGGTATTTAAGGAAAATCATCTAAATGGACACATTACTTAGATAATACCTTCAGATGGAGAAAACAAAATGCAACTTACACATATTTTCAAGTTTATGGAAAGGAAAACAAATATTAAAATCCTTATGAAGTTTTACCTTTTATATTTAAGAATGACACCTGAGTTTCTAAATTGCATTAATATTTTCCCTTTAAGGGTGAGTTTCAAGTTACAGTTAATAATTCATATATATAATTTTTCAAAAGATATTTTAAGCATCAATCTTAGCACTGACCAACTGCCATTAAGATGGGATAAAAATTGATGATTCTGCTTAGTGTGCAATTTTCAAAAATCTCCATTAGCTTATCATGAGACTTCTATCAATGCAGGTGCTATGTAATATTGATCAGCATAAGATACATATTCACAAGATTCCTTATTATAAAATATCAATAATCACAGTAGGCATTAAAGTATGTTAAATTCTCATTTTTGCATAGAGATAAAGGTACATGGCAAATACATTTTGCTTACTAATCACTCATTTTTTATGAATTGAAGACAGTTGAAGACTTAGACTCTTCTAGTCAGTGGACTTTACATTCTCTACATACATCTGTTTCATGAAAAAGCCATGACCAACGTAGCATCTACTTGGCATCTGGCTATAGCTAGCAGGAATATTTTAACAGAAGAAATTTAAATTATTATTCTGACATAAAAAAAGACTTTAAACCTTTATGGGAAAAAACTGCCTCCTAGTTTTGGAGAGACCCAGGCAATTACAACAACTTTTGTCTTCATGTATTTCCATTTGTGTAAAGAAACTCAAAGAATTTGAACCATAAAGTTGGTGAGAAACTGAATAACTAAAATAATTAAGGCAGCATATCAACGACTTTATATGCAATTTACTTTAAAACATTTATGATCTTAAGTTGATGAAAAATATTCTGATAAACTAAACTATGAAAGCAAGAAAAGGTGAGTTTGAAAAACACATAATAAAGTATAAACTATTGAAACTTTTCTAGAGTTATATTAGAACTCACAGTACAACCTATCATAACAAAATATAATATCACTTAAAAATACTCTTGACAGTAACTCTGAAAAATACAGCATCCTATAAATGAGGACAAGTTATAAGGGAAATACAAGTTTAAGTTTCTATTTATATTTAGCTTTCTCTAATCAAAGATTTTGGAAGAGATGAATGAAAGTCATACTTTAAGTAATATCTCTTATATTTCAATTTATTCTGTGCATGAGGAATTTGAAGGTACTTACAGGTATAACATAAAGCTGTTTTTATCCTCCTGGGAATCTGTGCTTATGGCATATAGCATATATTGTTCTAATAAGAATTTATTTTTCTTTCCTAATAGGACCTAGTAGAAAAGCATCTATTTCTTTAAAAGCAATTTATGGCTGCATCATACAATTTCAAATGTCTGTGACAGCTGTTTCTCTAAAGCAGACCATTAGGACAGAACGTAACCATAAATCTCAGGTCTCAAAGAGAGGAGTTCCCATCTTGAGTAATTTGAATGCCATGTTATCAGTAATACTTCTCAGGGAAACATTTATAACTCCACAGTTCAGCTGTTGAGTTTGAAATATTTGCATTTCAATATGAAAAGGCTAAAACTGTTATCAAGTGGGGTCTTTATTATGCAAATATTCTGGCAATAGTTTACAATATTTCAAGTTCTTTTTTTAGGCAGGACTGTATTTACCTTTACAGTGCAAATATAACTTTATAATAACAGGTAAGAGCACGTATGTTGAAAAGGGAAACTGCATTTGGTTTAAAACTACATAAATCTACATAAATCTTTCACAAATAAAACTTTATTGTGTTCAACTTGTTTACATAGCTAAGCAACATATATTCATTTAATGCACACACCTCCATTTCAACAAATTAAGCAATAACTTACCTAGAGAAGCATTTCATTTTTTTTCTCTTTTCCTAACTTGAATTTATCCCGAGTTACAAAATGAGATATCCAGTATTTCAGGTTTCTTGGGCTCCAAGTTAATTAGAAGGAGCTTTCAGTTCGTACAATCTGCTTTAATATTCCGAGAGCACTCTTTAGCTCCAGTCCTAGTATCTGAACTCTTCCAGCAGAGTCTCTTTTTATTTATACACACATTGTCCTTTTCAAAACAAGCAGCCAGCTGGAATGATTCAAACCTCTGTTCAGCACACCGTTAAAATGCAGCTTCCTCCTTGGACACGAGAATTACACCAGGGAGCGGACGGAGTACAGCAAAAAGGCTCTGAGAACTATTTAATCACCAGGATACCAGCTGCTCCGCTCCGCTCTTGCTACTGCTGCCCTGGTTCTTGTTTAGCTGGAGTCGGTCTTTCCCTCCCTCCCTCTTTCTCTCACATCTCCAGAACTAGAAAGGCAGCCGGTTTATGATTGGCAGAAACAGCCAATTCCTTCAGCTAATCATCCTCAAGACTTTCAAGGACCTGGAGCTGTTGTGATGTCATCCAGTCAGGGGGATGTTACACATGAATACATTCCAACAGACGCTAATTCAGCAATCAGCTGCATTCCTCTCACACCAGGGTGATTGATCAGGTGCTCCTGGAGGATTTGCATAATCTTTCACTGTACAGTTGGACTATTTCCTATGAAATTCGAGAATAAAATTCCACTTTGCAGCTCTAGGACACTGTACCAAAAAATTCTATTGGGTGAAAAAAGAAAAGTTCATGACACGGTTTTCTGCGGTAAGTGTGTGCCAGTCAAGCATGAGTTATGAACTCAACACAAGCCAACCATGAGCAAGAGGAAACTTGAAATCCTAGTGACCTATGTATTCCTGAAATTAATGATAATCTTTTAGATCATAATAAATGATAGAAGAAAAAAATGAGTAGGCATATGTGTGTGTGTGTTTAGTGTATAAATGGTTTCATTGAGGTAAATTATTGAATTATTATGGAGAAGTTCTGTTCCCAGCATGGACAAAAGTTGTCTCCTTGTCTCATTTTCTATTTGGCAATATAGGATGAGGATTACCTGCTTTTTGTTCTCTACTGACTCATATTAACTCATAAAATATAAATTGTATTTATTTACTTTATGTAAAGTTCTTGAACTTCTTTATCCAAATACATATGAGATAAAGATAGAGTACTTTCAAGTGTATTTCTTCATTCCAGGCTATCTAACTCTTCAGGCTCTTATTGTTTCTATTTTATTTAGTCTCCACCATTTAGTTTAATGGAACAAAATGTGTGGATGACAGTTTGGCCCAAGACCCCTTATAGTAGAATACAGAATTTCAGGCTCTTCTCAGGTTCAAAGTTCTCTTCTTGGATATTTGTTTTTGGTAAGAAAGATTTCTGCTGGAATTGCTGGGGCAGTATCAGTGACCCTTTCATTATGCTGCAAGTGGTGGCGGGAGTGGCCCTCAAAACACACTTTTATTGGTGATATGGCCTTTGGGTGAATAATTTTAATGGATTCAATGTTACTAATGTTATTATGCTGCAAAAGGTTTAGATGGTCAGCACACTCTAGGCATATGCTAAGCAGAGGATAGGAAAAAAATCTGGTAAATTACAAAGACTATCTACCTGTTATTTCCTAACCTAACAATACTATCATTAATAGATTATGGATTGTGTGTCAGTTATTTTTTCAGGTGCACAGGCTAAAAGTGTGCTAAAGAAAAATTTGTATTTTGAAAATCCTCAAAGACTCAAGGAACTACTTACTACTCTTTAAGAATTTTTGGAAGGCAAAGATTCATTAGAAGATCAATTCAAGACATTCCATAGTGATTTACATCAAAATGCAAAATGGATAAATACATTGCAGCTAAACAGTTCAATAACATCTTAATAAAGTAATTATTATTAAGCAACAAGCTAAACACTACTGAGAAACAAAGTAAAATAAACTTTAAAAGCTGATTGAAGTTTTTTTCCATTTTATGGAGTTTCTCATACTAATATTTTTTATTAGTATTAGTAATATCTTTTTATTTATCCAAGTTTAGACAAACAAAAATGAAAATATGTCTGCCATATACAGAAATGAAAATAACATTTTAAAATTACTCAAGTATTGTATCCCATTGATATATTTCTATTTCACAAGTCATTAAAGAATTCTACTTTATCAGAGTAATTTCAGTTATTGAAGCTGTATGAAATAGAGTGATTTTTACCACAAAGCTATGACATTAAAACATGGAGGAGGATTTATATCCTTAGCTCTGGTGACAAGCATAGTTGGTATGAAATGATTGCAAGTAAAAGTTGTTGATAAATTTTTTATCCAGTTAGTCTATAAGCAATCTTTGAAGCTAAAGCAACAACATTATTATTTAGAGTGAAATGAATAGTAGAGCAAAAACACTCTGACAATTTAAAAGTGTTATAAACAATATTAATAGAAGATACAGTAATGCAAAATACCTTAAAATATTGTTAAATGCTAACTTTAAAATAAAAAATTCCAAATTCTGAGTTATACTTCTTAGTAGGAAAAGGAAAAATGGCAATTTTACTATGCTTTTCTTATTGTTTATTCAGAAATAAAGTCTTGAGGAAAGAGGGTCCTACAAGATACACCGTGTATAAATAATGTGAGCCAAACAAAAGTCCTTTTTTTTGGCTACTCCTGGGGAAAGTTGGAGAAATTCAGTGTCCATATTTAAATTAAAGAAAAAATAATCACCAAAGCTCGAGTAGTTTTCTTATAATTTCTTTTCTGTGTTATATTTTCCAGTCATTAAAAAAAAAAACTTTGTGAAAATTTTAATTATTATCATTTTCTCATCTGCCATGATGGGAAAATGAAATGAATTACCTTAAATGTTGCAAAGAAGAAATGTGATATGCAATGGAAGATAGGGAGGAATTATTTTCTCAAAAGGTTTTTTAATCACTCAGCCTGTGTTCCACCATTGAAAGGCCTTGCATTTGTCAGGTATAGCATCTAACTAGTTCATTTGTAATAATACACATAATGCAAGCATTTGCCCACCTCCTCATAGTTGAATTCTATTATTTTCCTTTTGATGTCCCATAAAGTGCNTCAGCCTGTGTTCCACCATTGAAAGGCCTTGCATTTGTCAGGTATAGCATCTAACTAGTTCATTTGTAATAATACACATAATGCAAGCATTTGCCCACCTCCTCATAGTTGAATTCTATTATTTTCCTTTTGATGTCCCATAAAGTGCAATATAATTTTTTTCTTTAGTAAGATAGAGATTCAGATCCAGACAGGGCTTCCCAGGTGATACAGAAGTGAAGAATCCACCTGCCGATTAAAGAGACGTTGGTTTGATCCCTGAGTCTGGAAAATACCCTGGGGTAGGAAATGGAACCCCCTCCAATATTCTTGCCTGTAAAATTTCATGGACAGAGAAGCCTTGGCGGGCTACAGTCCATAGGGTCACAAAGAGTAGAACACGACTAAGCATCTGAGCACACATACCAGATCCAGATATATACTAAGTCCTCAGTGGATCTTTATTAACCTTAAGTGAATGTTTTGAACTAATAAATTATTGGAGCTTCACATATTTTTTCTCAATTGCTATCAAAACTTCTTTTTAACGGAATTATCTTAAAAGTTCAAAAATATATGCATTGCTTTCAAATTGTAAAAATTTTAAAAACTTAGAAAATATTCCACAATACGTATTTAAAATGTATATAAAGCATGTCAAGAATATATTGGTACCCATATATTCAGCAGAAGAAACAGAAACCAAACCAAGCACATTTATTAAAGAAACAAACTCACTGGTTTACAAATCAATTCATTTTTTACAGTGAAAGAAGGTAACTATATCCACTAACAGAAATAATAAAAGAATTCAGAATAGGCTCCTCTGTCCATGGAATTCTCCAGGCAAGAACACTGGAGTGGGTTGCCAGGCCCTCCTCTAGAGGATCTTCCTGACCCAATGACTGAACCTGGGTCTTCTGCATTGCAGGCAAATTCTTCACTGTCTGAGTCACCAGGGTAAGTTTTAAATCCATGCATCTGAAATGCATTGAAATTTGCAAAGAAAATGTCAAAGAATTATTTACAAATACATTGCAATTTCTGCGTTTTAAAAACCCTTCACATGCATGCACAGGTTATGAATAGAAGATAGTATAGCTTTAATATACATTTTTATTTTTCTCAAGTATCATTTCTATTCTTTAATTCTACTGCAAGGTGACAATTTTGAATAACTTCAATTCAAATTCTAATTTAGTTTACAATTTACACTGGGCTTCTATACCTTGGTCCTACTTTCTGTCTCCTTTCCTTTTTTTGTTGTTGTTGTTATTTGTTTTATGAGCAGCTTTGCAGTTGTCCCAACTAACACCAAAAAAAGCTCTTCTAATTCTTTTTTAAAGGAAAAAGCATGAACAGAAAGAAACTGCTCTTCAAAGTTTATGCCTTTGGGGGAAAATCTTCTAATTGGGCTGTGGTTGACTAATACAAGAACTTTTTTAAAGGAAAAAACCTGTTAGTAATTACTCAGATAAGAACTCATATGAGAAAGAAAGAGCATAAAGTGAGTTTGCTCCACTGGAATCATATACACAGCGAGAAAAATTAATGCTATGTAGCATTAATTATATAATAAGCATTCCAGTCACAGACTTAAATGCTATCTCATTACACATCTAGATCTTTAGTTAGCAAGTTACTGAGAGAGGAAAAATCGGGAACCACAGGTTGGAAGAAGAATCTTCTTGCCAGTAACACTGTAGGGTGTTGTTTTAGCAAGAGACAAATCATATTAACGCATCAAATAAATCCTTTGAAGATGCAAAGCTTGAAAGGCCAAGTGAGGGAACAAACAGACTAAACAGACCAATTCTAGTTTGACCGACAACAGCCTAAAGGAACATGATTTTTAATAAATATCAGATGTTAGCCAAAGCATTATTGAATCTCAGAAATCTTTGTTGTGTAGCACAGGAGTGAGATCCCTGATAAGGGCCTGGGCAGCAGAAGTGGGGTAGGGGGAGGAGGGGAGGACAGTAGAAGTTGAATTTATGATTATTCCATGATCAGGTCCCTGTTAAGAGAATTTTCAGTGAATTTCACTTTCTGAGGCTAAATAAAAGTGGTTAGAATTCATAAAGTACATTAATTAGGTTACTAGTCCATTGGGAGTTACTTATAAGAGGAGAATCTTTAAATACTGTTAAATGCCTCAGTATGAATGGGGTATCTACCATAGGGAGTTTCATTTTGTTTCTTCATTTTTCTTTCTTTTCTTTGTAATGTGTTTGCCAAAATTTCGTTATGGTTTAGTCGCAATATCCTTTTGACTTAGAAATTACAAGTCAAGTCATTTTATAGCCTTTAATTTAAAGTCCAAAGTGCTCAAAATGAGAAACCTTCTTGCAGACCAGAATCCTAGCATCATGGTGATAAATTTGTAAAAACTCTCTGTCNAATATCCTTTTGACTTAGAAATTACAAGTCAAGTCATTTTATAGCCTTTAATTTAAAGTCCAAAGTGCTCAAAATGAGAAACCTTCTTGCAGACCAGAATCCTAGCATCATGGTGATAAATTTGTAAAAACTCTCTGTCCTAAAGGGCATTTTGTTTCATCTGTTAGCAAATTCTTTTTTATTTAGGTATTCCAATATAGTTTGTTTTCTGTCTGTTCTAGTCTTTTGGGGAAATAATCACATTTAGGAACTACTCCTGCTAATGTTCTGATCAGCATGGGAAATCTTGGTGTTTCACCAAGGCTTCCTGAGTCAGTTTCTGTCCTGACAGCTCCAGCGTCTTACTCTACATTCCTCTCACTTTGAGACAATTCACCTGTTGACATCATTCTTTCTCTTGTTCGGTTTCAGTATAGTGAGTGATATGTGTGTGTTGGAGGCAGTTGATAGGGTGAGTTGTGAGCAATGGTATAAGAATATGATGTTTGAAAGTTAGCCAGCGATGGCTGAAAACTTCCTTTAGGCTGAGAGGTGATACAAATAAACATACGAGATACAGGACCAGGTCAGACTGTACTCCATCTGTAAGTCCAGTGTCACTTTCTGTAACCAGCTAGTGACTGGATATATATTGCCACCATTGCACTATACCATAGCACTATATTGCTACCATTACCTATCTTAGAGACACATACTAATTTTGAATCCCAGTCTTAGTCCAAGCCATGGAGATTTGCTTTTTGAGGACAGAAAAGACCTCTCTCTCCCCCACCTTTTTTTTTTTGTTGTTGTTATATTCAATAGTTAAAGCAGTGTCATAGCATAAAGTATATATACCCAATTTTTCTTTAAAAATTAAATTATGAATGAATGAATGGTGGCAAGTTAGAACTAGGAAATGGGGAAAGCGGTGCACTAATATTTACATACAATATATTTTCAATGTAATCATTGCACCAGTTCTGTATTCTACAAATAGAAGTAACAACTCATTTCAAAATGAAGGCACAAAGATGTGTTTAAGGGCAATTTTCCCCAGGGATAAGAAAACCCAGATTAGTTTTCTGTTTTATAACCTATGTCATTTAAATCTTCCTAATACTACTCATAAATCAAAAGATTTTAGTAAGATTAGAGACTTCATTTCTTCTTTAAATTTGCATTTGTATTTATAGAATCAAGTTTGTATTGATTTGTACTTATAGAATCAAAGGAATGACACTGTAATTTCTAGATGCTCTATCATAATATGATTTTTCTTTTGTATTATATTTTAGTGCTCTAACTGATGTTTCTTTCTGAATAGAAGTTATCATACATGAAATGATTATAAATTAAATGGAAATACAGTACTGTGATGACAAAGATATTTTGCCAAAAGAAGACAAAAGAAATAATTGAATGTACTATAAAATAAATAAAATGAATTCTGCAATGAATAAAGTAAAATGGTACAATAAACACACTACATAATGAAGGAATGATAAATGTATTTGCCAGTGCAGCTATATATGTCTGTTAGAAGGTGAGGAAGGGAGCAGTGATTAAATTTAGAGGGGGCAAAAAAGCATGTGATGAGAATGAAAGTGGATCAAAAAAAATACTTACTACTCTACTAAAATCTTCAATATTTTAGGTTCCCATAGAGGGCAATATTGTATAAAAGATGGTGAACCCAGAATCTGCCAATTCATCTTTGTTGATATGCTTTAAAGAAACGCCTGTCACCATAAACTTGGTTCTGTACTTCCTGTTGGACTCTACCTAATACATAAAACGATGCACACGAAAAACACAGAGACTCATCAAATGCAAAGAAAATTAATTTGCTATTCCACTTACTGGTAGATGACTTGAGTGCATAGCCTCCAGTTTCTCCTATAATTAGACTCAATCACTGAATCTCAGATATAGATTTTTTTCTATCATATAACTACTATGTATATGGTTAGTCTAGTGAAAATATGAATGGAATTGTGCCTTCTTCTATCTCAGAAAAAGAAAGGCAAACTAAGAATAAGATGAAAGCGACATGTATATTTCAAATTTAACATTATGTAATCACAACAATCTGTGGTAGGACATGAGTGAGACCCTGGGAGAGATGTAGGAAGGTTAATAGATATTAACCAGGGATAAAGCCATAATGCAGGAATAAGGCAGTTATACATAGCTATATGTCTTAAAGTTATTTTTTATCACTAATTATGCATCATTCATTTACTTTCCTATCTCTCATAACTTGAAAAACGGATGCCTCAACATAAGCCCTTTCTTCTCCAAGAGGCTAAAAATAACTAGAACTGGAAGCATTTTTTCACAAGTTATCTTCATAGTAACTGCTAATTTGTATTGAGATTATACTGAAAGTAATAAAGGGAGGACACTGTACAAAGCACAATATCATTAAATCTTGATATCTCTTTTAATATCCAATTATCTATAGATTTCAATATATGTGGTGATATGGAGTACCTGGCTTATGCAATTCGGAAAGAGAGATGACTTAAGTTTCGCTTGCTATGGAATGTCTTCACCAAGATTATTATAATGATATCATATAGGAAATACTTTAAGGCTAACATAAATGAACTAAAATGGATAAAACTGTAAGTCAAATTTTCTGTATCTTAGTTATAAGATAAAGAAAGCTAGACTTTTATTTAGGACATTGTTTTCTATGTGAAGGTCAAACCAAAGTAATATGAATTGTTTAGTTTAAATTATCATGTTAATCTTTAAAATCAAGTGCAAAAACAATTCCTGAAGTCTAAATAGTTAACACTTCTCTGTCTGCCAAACTAAAGGGTGTGTGTGTGTCTGTCTGTCTGTCTGTCTGCAATTAAGCAAAAGCTACATTTGGAACAATCTAGTTTACTCTATCTCAGATTTCCAGATTACCTTGGAAAGAGTTATTCCTCCAGCAAGAACTGGAGTCAGCAAGAACCTGACTCTTCTATGTCTATTGTTAGGGTGATATAGAGAAAGAAGGCATCTGTCAAAAATGTTCTCAGTCACTATTGTCAGCAGAAGTTTGCTTCAATATGCTTGCTTTCATAATATATTCAATACCAAAATCATGTTATCTTCAAATCATTTTCAAAGTATTTAGAGTTCACAAAGCACGTTCCCATAGATTGTTTTGAGTCTCCTCAAAACAAACCTAGTGTCCTATGATTAGTGCAGAGTGTGTTCACTGTCAGGTTAAAGCATTGAGATGAAAGCAGCAAACCTGGAGTCTGCAGGGGAAGTCAGTGGCTCTCAGCCTTGTTAACTTTTCACTATACCAAAGAGTTTCTCTAAAGGAATCTGTCTAGAGAATGTTCGCTTATATAATTCTGTAAGCTGAATAACCTTTCAGTCAGTCATCTAAAATCCTATACTCTACAAAACACTGGATGGGATAGGAGTTGTACTTCCAACGATTTTGTATGGCAAGTTATCAATAATTTGGTGACATTCACATTTCAATATCTGTTCCAAAATATCTTGTAATCAAAAAGTCATTTACATCAACAACTGGTCTGAAGGTTCATTCAGCAAGAAGGATTTTAAATAGGCTTTAGAAATACTAAACAGTATTGGGAATCACAGTCATTGAAATATGGTAATGGAGAAAATAAAATAAGAAAAATTTGTGAGATTTTCTTTTTTTTTGTATTGCCATATACTTGACACCCCTTAGTTTGGCAGACAGAGAAATGTTAATTATTTAGACTTCAGGAGTTGTTTTTGCACTTGATTTTAAAGATTAGCATGATAATTTAAACTAAACAATTCATATTACTTTGGTTTGACCTTCACAAAGAAAACAATGTCCTAAATACACTATACAGCATAGTGGTTCAATATTTTTATAAATTATTTTCCATTTAAAGATATTAGAAAATATTGGCTATATTACCTGTGCTTTATGGTAAACCCTTGCAGCTTATTTACGTTATAAATGAAGATCATGGCATCCGGTCCCATCACTTCATAGGAAATAGATGGGGAAACAGTGTCAGACTTTATTTTGGGGGGCTCCAAAATCACTGCAGATGGTGACTGCAGCCATGAAATTAAAAGACGCTTACTCCTTGGAAGAAAAGTTATGACGATTACTTTACCAACTAAGGTCCGTCTAGTCAAGACTATGGTTTTTCCAGTGGTCATGTATGGATTTGAGAGCTGGACTGTGAAGAAAGCTGAGAGCCGAAGAAGTCTATTTCTGTCTTGTTATGTTCATTTATTTTTTAGATCCCACACATATAAGTGATAACATACTTATTTGTCTTTCTCAGATTTTTTAATATATGCTTATTATTTAAGTATAATCTTTATATATATTGCTAAAAATATCAGATTTTCTTTTTCGTAGTTGAGAAATATTCCATCATATCTATACCACTTCTTGTTTACCTATTCATCTATTGATGAACACATAGGTTGCTTCTAATATCTTGGTTATTGTAAATACTGCTGCTATGGATGTGAGATTTGGACCATAAAGAAGGCTGAATTGATGCTTCTGAACTGTGGTGCTGGAGAAGACTCTTGAAAGTCCCCTGGCCTGCAAGGAGATCAAACCAGTCAGTCCTAAAGGAAATCAGTCCTGAATATTCACTGGAAGAACTGATGCTGAAGCTGAAGCTCCAGTATGTTGGCCAACTGATGCGAAGAATTGACTCATTTGAAAAGACCCTCATGCTGGGAAAGACTGAAGGTGGGAGGAGAAGGGGATGACAGAGGATGAGATGGTTGGATGGCATCAGTGATTCGACGGACTTGAGTTTGAGCAAGCTCCCAGAGTTGGTGATGGACAGGGAAGCCTGGCATGTTACAGTCCACACGATCACAGAGAGTGGGACACGACTGAGTGACTGAATTGAAACAGAAATGAATATTAAGGTATGTATATCTTTTCTAGTTAGTGTTTTCATTTTCTTGGATATATACAAAGGACTGGAATTGCTGAATCATACAGTACTCCTATTTTTAGTTTTTTGAGGAATTTCCATATTCTTTTTCCAGTGACTGTACCAATTTACATTCCCACCAACAGTGTATTAAGGTTTCCTTTTCTTCTCATGCTTTACCACATTTGTTATTTGTAGACTTTTGTGGAGAGTCATTTTGACAGGTGTAAGGTGATACCTCATTGCAGGTTTTCATTTGCATTTCTTTTATGATTAGTGATGTTAAACATCTTTTCAGGTACCTGTTGGCCATCCATCTGTATATCTATATCTTGTTTGGAATATATATATTCAGGTCTTCTGCCAATTTTTTTGGACCAGGTTGTTTATTTTTTGTGAGATTGAACTTTGTGAAATAATTTTATTTAAATTGTACACTTTTTTTTTTGGTTTGTGAAAGAAAGAAAGATGAGCCAGAGAATTTCTTAGATCCATACTAGGATATCAAAATTTAGGTTACCAGTTGTCAAACTTCTTTGACCTGCATCATGTACACACGTACCAGAAAGAAGTTTCATAAAACAGTTCTTACTATAACTACGTACATTGCAGTTAATACTTTCCTTTTTGCCTTATTTTATTTCTTTTTATTCCATTCCATAATCATTTGCAATATTAATCGGTTAATGTAAATGCACATAATGAGCCATGGCCTGCATTTTGGAAAAATAAGGAAATCTGGATTCATTAGATATCTATACAGTACTAAATATAAAAAGATCAAGTCATTTCCATAGTTTTATAATTGAAATTTTCCCTAATTTTTCCATTAAGCTGATTATTTTCACAATCTTAACAAATACTGGTTCTATTTCAAAAAGTGACCATCAATATAAAACACCATTCTTCAAAGAATATAGGTCTAAATAGGAAGGCTAAGTTAACATAGAAACACAGAAACAGAGACTTGGATTGTACAAAAATAACTCTGGCTTCTTAGTAGAGAACAATGTGTGTTAGTCACTCAGTTGTGTCCAACTCTTTGTGACCCCATGAACTGTATAGACGAGCCTGCCAGGCTCCTCTGTCCATGGAATTCTCCAGGCAAGAACACTGAAGTGGCTTGTCATTTCCTTCTCCAGGAGATCTTCCTGACCCAGGGATCAAACCCAGGTCTTCTACCTTGTAGGCAGATTCTTTACCGCCATCAAAGTCCACAGACAACAATAGAGTAACTAATACATTAATTCCCTTTGGGACTTAAGTTGTTTGCAATTATAAATTCACAGATAAACACTCAGAAATCCCAAACCTTCAATTGAAGGAATGAGTTGCCATAAAGCCAGGGAAAGAAGCACTTTATATTTTTTCATGATTATTTGTTGGGAAAATGAAAGCTCAAACTTAATTCTTATAAGATTGGAGTGCTTTTTGTTATTACTATTATTTAGCCACTAATTTGTGTCCCAGTCTTTGTGATCCTATGGGCCGTAGCCTGCTAAGCTCCACTGTCTATGTGATTTCCCAAGCAAGAAATACTGGAGTGGACTGCCATTTCCTTCTCCAGAGACTGCTTTTAGAGTGCCATTAATAAGCTTACTTTAGCTGTGCACTGTCTATGGTGACAGTAGTTCCAATCCAACTCTAAAGTAAAAAAACAAAACAAACGAAAATCCCATGTGTTTCTTCTGTGATATGTGCAGCTAAAATTGGAGGGAAAATGTCAACGGTTCAGATTAAAGAAGAAAGGAGGAAAATGGAGTGGAATGCAGGACTGGCCTTACATTTTTTACTTCTGCTAGTCTTAAAGCCGTTTGCCACATGACTTTCTGGTTCCTTTCAATAAGAAGGCTACCATGTTGCCTCAGCCCTTTACTCTGAGACTGCTACATGATGTATTTTTTACACCAGAATGAAGAGAAAATGCCACTGTGTTTGTTCCAAGCTAAGGCCTGAAAGGCAGGGGTTTCTACTCATTCCCTCATTTCAATTTAACTGTCAGACCATGCCTGGGCATGTGGACCAGTTCTGCCCAGTTCAGATGTCCTAGCCAACTGTCCAGTTTAGAGCAGAGCTCCTAACCGCCGTGGCAATGCATGAGCAAGCCTGGCTGAAGCTCTCAGAGCTCAGCCATGCTAGCGGATCTCAGCTGATCTCCTGATTCATGAGCAACACAGGAGAAGAAAGAGGCAGACTTATTAATGCCGTGAACATGAAAATAAATGAGGCTTTGAGTTACTTATAATCCTTATTATGTAAATAATAGTGGAATAGCTAATACATTAATTCACTTTAGTACTACAGCTGCTTGAAGTTATGAAGTTTCAGATATGCACATAGAAGTTCAAATCTTAACAATTTTAAAGCGTAAAATTGCTGAATTTTGGGTAGTTTGTTAATATAATTATTTAACTGACACACAAAGTTGCTTTTCTCTGTACCTAAAACCATTTTAAAAGATCTATTCTTAATATATAGATTATGTTCACTGAGACAAGAGAAAAATAATAGTCACATGTTTTCTTATCACTAGAATTTATGGTTTTGAAAATAATTTATCTATAGTAAGACTTTTTTAAAAAAGCTTGGGGCTTTTTTATTTTTTTAAAAAAAGCTTGGGGCTGGTGCACTGGGATGACCCAGAGAGATGGTATGGGGAGGGAAGTGTGAGGAGGGTTCAGGATTGGGAACTCATGTACACCCATGGTGGATTCATGTTGATGTATGGCAAAACCAATACAGTATTGTAAAGTAAAATAAAGTAAAAAAAAAACAAAACATGAAGAAATGAAAAGACAAAAATAATACTTTACTAGAAAAAAAATAAAAAGCATACTTTCGAAAATGTGACTGAATTGCAAGATTTTGCTTCACTCTGTTTGGCGCTGCTGCTAAGTCTCTTTGGTCGTGTGCGACTCTGTGCAACCCCATAGACGGCAGCCCACCAGGCTCCCCCATCCCTGGGATTCTCCAGGCAAGAACACTGGAGTGGGTTGCCATTTCCTTCTCCAATGCGTGAAAGGGAAGTTGCTCAGTCGTGTCTGACTCTTCACGACCCCATGGACTGCAGCCCACCAGGCTCCTCGGTTCATTGGGTTTTCCAGGCAAGAGTACTGGAGTGGGATGCCATCACCTTCTCCGTCACTCTGTTTAGCTCTGTGATTTCCATGATTTCCATGGAGTAAATGCATTCTACCTCTCTTAACAAATTTATTATTTTATTGCAAAGATAGACATGGATTTCAAAGCATAAATATTACTGATAGGTGCAATAGAATTTTTTTCCCAGTAGAAGTATAGAGTTGTTAATATTAAAAACAAAAGTTTTTAAAAAGAGGATTTTGCTTTGGTACCAAATGATCTAAAATATACAAAGGAAGACTTTTCTTTTAATTGACATCATTTTTGAAAAAGGTTAGGGAACCATCGATTTTACTGTGAAGCAGCAATTGCAGAGAAAGCAGACTGAACTATAATAAAATGCACTTATAACTAAAGACTTCCAACAGAAGTTTCATGTTGGCATAATTTAGTCTGCTTGAAGTAAAAACAAATTAATATTTCATTGATTCATACTTACAAAGATCATTATTTTTGGCCCAGTCAAAAATATAAAGCTGAGAAACAAGAACATCATAATTTGATTTCTAACTTGAATAAGGTAGCTGTTGATTTCTCCCTTTCTCTTTCTGTTAAAATTAACTGAAGACATACTAATCCTTCTGTGTAAGAAATATAGTGACAAATGGTTAGGGCAAGTCCCTCATCTTTTGGATTCAAAGAAGTGATAATAATAGTAACTCTCAAATAATAATATGAAGTAGTTATAATGACCTCAAGAGTAGTAATGCCACCACTAATTTCACCAGGCAAACACAGTAACAACAGCAACAGTTGACTTCTTGAACCCTTGTAGGGTCTGGGCAATAAGTGATTGACACTAGTGGTAAAGAACCCATCTGCCAATGCAGGAGATGAAAGAGACATGAATTCGATCCCTGGGTCAGGAAGATCCCCTGGAGGAGGGCATGGCAACCCATTCCAGTATTCTTGCCTGAGAATCCAATGGATAGGGGAGCCTGGCAGGCTATATAGTCCACAGGATCGCACAGAGTCAGATATGACTGAAGCAACTTTGTGCAGCATGTGTGCACATATGTCATGAAAAACCATTTAAATTTTAAGACAAATCCAAGGCACATTAGGATAGGTCTTGGGTGAACCCTTTTAGAGTACACAGGTTATATAAATGTAAATATTTACAGCCCACAATGAGTTGAGAAGTAATAATAATAGTAAAAGAAAAATGGGAAGCAAAGCAAGTAAGAACAGAATAGAAATAAAACTGAAGTCTCACGATAATGCTCATAGCCAACATTGGTATCTTCTAAGCAGTTTATTTTTATTAATTCACTTAATCCCCATGGGATACATACCTCATAAGATGCACATGAAGATATTGGACCACAGAGGGATTCAAGTAGCTGAGCTGCCCCAGGTACTAGGACTGGCATTTGAAGTTGACTTATCTAGCTCCTGAGTTCTGAATTTTAGCCTTAATGTTATGGAAATAGGAAAAGAAACACTAAAATGACATGACCAGTTGGCTCTTTCACTCCATGCGATCTAAAGCACTGTTAATTCTTTCAGTAACTTATATCTCAAAATGTCTGAATTATGAAACGCAGAACAACGTCACAGTGGAAAACACAGAAACTGTTAAATAATTACAAAGATAACTTTAGAAGCAATTTATTAAAAAAAAAAAAAGCCCTGCCAGACAACAATCAAATGGAATAAATAAACAGAAATTAAAAGGAATGCCAGCATAAGACTTCAGAATTTACTGACTCATATGAAAAACTTATGAGTCAAGTAGCCTGGTTTGACATGGACAGTTCTAGTTTATTTCTATTGTTCAGATCAGCTATCTATCTGGTTCAGCATTTTTCTGTTGTTGTTTTTTTGATTTATCTTTAAATACAGTTTAAATAATTATATAAACCCACATGAGATTGGTAGACTCCATTTTCCACTTCCTGTTTCTCCCATATCTCCCTCTTGTGTCATGTGCCGGCTAAGAACTGTCATTTGCCATCTGGTTCTACAAGGATTAAGTCACTTGGTCCACAGCAGTTGCCAACCATCAACATATCCTGAAAGGAATGCAGGGTGGAAATCAGAAATGAAGCACTCTGTTCTCTGGGAAAACTGTCATAAGCCCAAATTCTGACGTCTTTTCATACCTAGGAAAACACTAAAATCATTAACAGAGACGTCTGCTCCTTGTGATCAGCAGCAACTCTCTTGTGACTAGAAGTAAACTTCTGCCAAAAATGTGTGCTTGATTGCATATATTGCCCTTGACCAAAATCACATACATACTGACATCCTACACACACTTCTTCAGAGCAGTTCTTCAAAACTGAGAGCATATATCCCAGGCCATATTCTCTAATATTGTCCCCCCCCAAAAAAACTTAACTCGGAACTGTTGTGTGCAATTTCCGCCCCCCCAACCCCACTGACACCTGTGAGACATGTGTAAACCATGGAGTCCTTACTTTCACATGTGGTTAGAAATGAAAAGAGTGTCAGTAATAACATATTTCTTTTTTTTTTGTTCCTTGCACCGCTTCAGTCTCAACTTAACTCCTGACTCTTTCAAGCTCAGTATTTAGGATATTTGCTGATAAGATGAAGGTGCATGGATAATAGCCAAGTTAGCCAAGAGTGTAACTATACTGCTGGGGTGCCATGGGGGGTGCTGAAGCCTGCGCAATGCATGAATGTCAATCAATGGGATAGGTGGGCAATAAAGATTATATCTTGGTGAATGTGAAATATGTGTGAGTAATAAATAATGAACAGCCTTACAACAGAATTTAAATAGATTAGAGAATGTAGTTCAAATATTCTCATTATAATGCTTTGCAATATATTGTTTGAAATATATATATATTTATATATATATTTATGCTACTACTTGCAATGCTAATTTTGCAATGGTGCTTTTCTGTAGCAATGAGGCAAAAAGTCCATGTATTTAATATGATGAAAAAGTGTTTTAACACTTTCAAAAAATGTAGATATAACATAAACATTTCGGGGAAGGCAATGGCAACCCATTCCAGTACTCTCGCCTAGAAAATCCCATGAACTGAGGAGCCTGGTAGGCTGCAGTCCATGGGGTTGCTAAGAGTCAGACATGGCTGAGCTACTTCACTTTCACTTTTCACTTTCATGCATTGGAGAAGGAAATGGCAACCCATTCCATTGTTCTTGCCTGGCGAATCCCAGGGATGGGGGAGCCTGGTGGGTTGCCGTCTATGGAGTCACACAGAGTGTGACTGAAGCGGACATGACTGAAGCGGTTTAGCAGCAGCAACATCAACATTATCATCTATGAAAACTACTGTGATAAGTATCTGTGAATCTGCTAAACACTGAAGAGTCGGACATAACTGAGCACACACACGGGTGTGTTTAGTTGCTCAGTCATGTCTGACTCTTTGTGACCCCTTGACTGTAACCCACGAGGCTTCTTGGTCCATGGGGTTTTCTAGGCAAGAATGCTGGAGTGGGTTGCCATTTCCTTCTCCAGGGGATCTTTCTGACCCAGGGATTGAAACTGCATCTCCTGCAGTGCAGGCAGATTCTTTACTGCTGAGCTAGAATCTATCTAAAATATTATAGTTAGCTTCATTAGAATGAGCTGTGATGATGATTTGTCATACTGAGCTGCAGAAAGGTGTTTACATGTCTCTTATGAAGTATGAGTTTTTATATATATCATGTGACTTCCCTCAAATTGGTTGTTATCATTTTCAATGATAAGCTTTTTATATTTGAAAAGAGATGTTGGTCTTAGTCCTTTAGAAGAAAAATCATATCACAGAAAGTTAAATGATGTCATTTGAAGATAGCATATTCAAATATTTAAAATATAAACCAGAAAAGTTAAATTCAATTAATGGTTCAAATTATTTTCCATCTACTATTGGAATCAAAACAAAGCTACTGAAAGTTAATGTGACATTTGATATTATTATAAGTTTATTGTAAACCCAATTGAAACTCACTAGTAAAGATAAAAGTAACTTATTTTATAATTAAAAGTNACCAGAAAAGTTAAATTCAATTAATGGTTCAAATTATTTTCCATCTACTATTGGAATCAAAACAAAGCTACTGAAAGTTAATGTGACATTTGATATTATTATAAGTTTATTGTAAACCCAATTGAAACTCACTAGTAAAGATAAAAGTAACTTATTTTATAATTAAAAGTTCAGATTTTGGTAGAACAAGGAATCATGGTAGAAACAATATTTTTACTAAAATAGGTAAAAACAAGAATGGATTTGAAATATATTTGAAATCAGTTGTGGTACATACATAATTTATGATTGATTCTGAAAAATCTCAAAAAATCTCAATTATTTTCCAAATTTAAGGAGAATGTGTATTTGCTTTAACTCCCAAATATTTTTCTGTGTATGTGTGTGTATTAGTATATGAAGCTAGAGTAACTGAACTACAGTATTTTTGTAAGTGAGCTGATAGCTGATGTTTATCAGTCGCTAAGTCATGTTCAACTTCCTATGACCCCATGAACTGCAGCATGCCAGGCTCCTCTGCCCTCTAATATCTCCCTGAATTTGCTAAGATTCCTGTCCATTAAGTAGGTGATGCTATCTAACCATGTCATCCTCTGCTGCCCCCTTCTCCTTTTGTCTTCAATCCTTACTAGTATCAGGGTCTTTTCCAATGAGTTGGCTTTTTGCATCAGATGACTTATATATATATGGAAGTGAAAGTGAAAGTAAAGTCGCTCGTCGTGTCCGACTCTTTGCGACCCCTGGAGTGTAGCCCACCAGGCTCCTCTGTCAGTGGGATTCTATAGGCAAGAATACTGGAGTGGGTTGCCATTTCCTTTTCCAGAGAATATTCCCGACCCAGGAATTGAACCCAGGTCTCCTGCATTGCGGGCAGAGACAAGCAGACGCTTTAACCTCTGAGCCACCAAGAAGCCCAGTGTATCTATATCTATATCATCTATATCTATATCTATACATGTATGTATAGAGAGGGAGAAAAAGAAAGAATAGCAGTTATGTGCTTTTTCTCTTTGCTGCAGGTCATCTATAAGATTGTAGACATGTGTAGATATTGGAAGGACTTATCAGCCTAAATGCCCTATATTATCAGCCTAAATGCCCTATACTCATATTTACTTTTAGATGCATTCAATTCAGTTCCCTTCAGTCGCTCAGTTGTGTCCAACTCGTTCAACTCTTTGTGACCCCATGAATCGCAGCATGCCAGGCCTCCCTGTCAATCACCAACTCCCGGAGTTCACACAAACTCATTTTCATCAAGTCAGTGATGCCATCCAGCCATCTCAGCCTCGGTCGTCCCCTTCTCCTCCTGCCTGCAATCCCTCCCAGCTTCAGAGTCTTTTCCAATGAAAAGACTCTTCACATGAGGTGGCCAGAGTACTGGAGTTTCAGCTTTAGCATCAGTCCTTCCAAAGAAATACCAGGGTTGATCTCCTTCAGAATGGACTGATTGGATCTCCTTGCAGTCCAAGGGACTCTCAAGAGTCTTCCCCAACACCACAGTTCAAAAGCATCAATTCTTCAGCGCTCAGCCTTCTTCACAATCCAACTCTCACATCCATACATGACCACAGGAAAAACCATAGCCTTGACTAGATGGACCTTAGTTGGCAAAGTAATGTCTCTGCTTTTGCATATACTATCTAGGTTGGTCATAACTTTTCTTCCAAGGAATAAGCATCTTTTAATTTCATGGCTGCAGTCACCATCTGCAGTGATTTTGGAGCCCCCCAAAAATAAAGTCTGACACTGTTTCCACGATTTCCCCATCTATTTCCCATGAAGAACTGACCTATAATTATTAACTACAAAATTTCCAAACAGAAAAGCATTGAAAGTAAGCTCTATAGATGCAAGAGTTGTACTGAATAAATCAAATTATATGAGCTCATGGGGTGTATGAAATTGAATTTTTGAATTATATAATTGTACTTTCCAATATCATAACTTGTATAAATAATTTCATGGTTTTTCTATTATATTGCATAAATTTATACTCTATATTGAAATGGGATAAAATTGCAACCTACCATTCTAAAGCGTCTAAACTTGTTGCAATGGACAAAATAATCACAAGTAGAGATAGTNTCCAATATCATAACTTGTATAAATAATTTCATGGTTTTTCTATTATATTGCATAAACTTATACTCTATATTGAAATGGGATAAAATTGCAACCTACCATTCTAAAGCGTCTAAACTTGTTGCAATGGACAAAATAATCACAACTAGAGATAGTTTGTTCTGAAAAAAGTATGGAAGAAAGGTATCCTAAAAGAGGTCAAAAGACTATACTTCTAAAAATATTAGATGTTTCTTAAGAAGTGAAAAGATAAGAGCCTCCATTAAGAGGTGTCTTGAAATTCTCAAATGAAGTATTTCCTTAATTAAAAATAATATGTCTGGGAAAAAAAAAAAACATGTCTTCAGAAAAGCAGTAATTAAAGATGTGAACAATTAGGATTTATTAATTATAAAATTCAAACTCTGAAGACTGCAGGCAATATTATCAAAGAAGTTAAAATAAAATACTATGATAAAAGAATATACTTTAGAAAAAATATTGATGACACTTATTAGAGTTAGGGTCAGAAACTGATTGAAGAGGGTAAATACATATTAGTAATTATTTGACTCATTTTTAATCATTGTAAAGGTTTTTAAAAAATCTGCTTGAGAAGAGGTTTCAAAATGGCAGCATGGGAAGCCCCTGAATTCACCTTCCCCCAAGAACACAACAAATCTCCGACTACATATGGAATAATTCTCTCAGAAAGGAACACGAAGACTAAAGTTCCTCAGAAAGGAACTTTGAACACAGAGAATTCATACCATAGGATAAAACGACAGCATTAGATGGGCAGGAAACGCAGAGAGATAATCTCACCAAGGAGAACAACCCCACTCCGGCAGCAGCAGTTCTGGGGAGGATTACAAAGGATTACATCTTTTCCCCGAGGAGAAAGGGATTTGAGCTACACATCAGACTCACCAACCTCTAGATCTTGCCCAGGAAAGACAAACCACCCAGACACATGGCTTTGAAAACCAATGGAGGGTACACTCAGGAAAATCATATTCATTGGGGAGATAAGGTGAGTAAGAGATCATAGCTTATTATTTCCTCTCTATTCTATTCCTCAGAATAGAGAGGAAAATATTCGGTAATGACAGAAGCTTAAGCTGGGTTCTCCGGGTCACTAATAATGAACATTTAGGAATAGCAACTAACTAACACATGTATAACACTAACGGCGTTCCATACTCTCTTCTAAATTCTTTACATTTATACTCTAACATGTCATGCAGTCATTGCATCAGGGACAGACATGTGCAGTGAGTGAGAATAACTCTTTCTTATAATGCCAGCAGAAAACATAACCTTTTTCCTTGGGAGTCTTGGTCTGCAGAGAGATGGCATTTGCTCTTATCACTACAAGGCAAATACCTGAAAAGAAAATCTGCAGGAAGAGAGTGAAGCTAAGGGAAACTCAGGTCTAACCCATAGACTTGAAGACACTGAAATAAGCTAACTCTTGAATCTGGCACTATTTCTGAGCATATATTGTTTTAGCATGTACTGAGATTTGTTACTTTCAGCTGAAGGGCAGCCTATTTAAATCTTTAATATTTTCATAGTTTTCTCAAAGCCCTTCCCAGTCTTTACACATTTCTTCTTTCCCTAATAAATTCCAACCCACCCATTAATGTTGAACTCAACTGTAATAACCTATAGTAAGACTTTCATGATCTCTCCAGTCAGAAGAAATAAATTAGTCCTTTGGATTCTACTGTACTTCATGTCATTGATTTAACTATGTCTTGCATAGTAATTAACAGTTTTTTGTGAGAATTTCCACATTGGTTTTGTGATTAGAAAGATGAGGATCAAATAGCAACTCCTCCAATTACTACTTGGAAGTTCATTAAATTTCTTCAACTTAGAACCTCTTCATATCTGTAAAAACATTGATAATTTTAAGACAAAATAATAAGACTAAAGACAATGAAATCAGCTAACTTATGTGGTAAGGGTTGAATCGTGTCCCTTTTAAAACAAGGTACGTTGGGAAGTCTTAACCCCCCTAGGACCTCAGAATGTGGTGTTATTTGGAAACAGTTGCTGTAGGTGTAATTAGGTTAAGGTGACCGATGTCTTTATAAAAAGACTGCAAATGTGGCAAGAGCAAGACGCAGGGGAGAGCACCATGTGACAAAGAAGGCAGAGATCAGAGTTGTGTGGCTGTAAGGCAGGGAATGCCGAAGGTTGCTGGCAAACCACCAGGAGCTAGGAAAAGTCACGGAAGGATTCCTCCATGGGTTTCAGAGGGACCACAGCCCTGGTGACACCTTGAACTTGGACTTCTTGCCTTCAGAACTGTGGGACAGTCAGTTTATATTGTTTTAATCCACCTAGTTCCTGATGCTTTGCTAAAGTATTCCTAGGAAACTAATACAATATGCAACAGACTGTTTGTAGTGTCTAAAATCTATTAGGTGTGCAATAAATATAAGATAAACGTTAAGATTGTATTTCTGTCTATATGGTTCACATACATATATATATATATATATATATACACATAAATATAGATACATTATATGTCTCTACATGTGCATTTATCTTTTTACATATTTGTACAATGTCTTCAATATATAATATGATCAGTTTTGTCTTCCCAGGTAAAGGTTGCATGAACTCTACCTATTTTCTTCTCTAGCACATTGATACATCTGGGTTTAACAGGATTCCATAACAATAGCATCATGGCAACAATGACATTGATTCTCTATGATTTTATACCCATTTTTCTCTTACAAAATGGCTTCATTGGGAATTAGCAGGATTTCCTTTATAAATTCTTTACCATTTGAGCCAGATCAAACAAGTTAATCCTAAAGGAAATCAACCCTGAATATTCATTGGAAAGACTGATGCTGAAGCTGAAGTTTCAATACTTTGGTCACTGATGCGAAGCGTCCATTCACTGGAAAAGATCCTGATGCTGGGAAAAACTTAAGGCAGGAGGAGAAGGGGATGACAGAATGAGATGGTTGGATGGCATCACTGACTCAGTGGACATGAATTTGAGCAAATTCCAGGAGATGGTGAAGGATAGGGAAGCCTGGCGCGCTGGAGTACATGAGGTGGCAAAGAGTTGGACATGACTGAGTGACTTAACAACAACAGCCTTTATAGATGAAAGCTTCCAATTTAAAAAGAAAATTTAAAAATTTAATGAATGGGCTTCCCTGATGATTCAATGGGTAAAGAATCTGCCTTCAGTGCAGGAGACATGGGTTTGGTCCCTGGTCAGGAAGATTCCCCTGGCAGAGGAAATAGCAACCTGCTCCAGTATTCTTGCCTGAAAAATCCCATGGATAGAGGAGCCTGGTGGGCTACAGTCCAAAGGGTCACAGAGTCGGACACGACTAACCACACAAAGTCATTTTAAAAATCACTTCACTCAATGTTCTCATGGCCCACTAGATTGTAATTGTTTTACTTTACTTTGGAATTTCATGAATTATGGAAGAACATTCTAAAATGTATAAAATCATGCCTAAAAGGCATTATACATTGAGCCACATGTAGTGGCTCAGACTTTTAAAAGTGTATCAGACTTTTAAAAAGTCTGATAGTATAACTATGTGCGTTTTATTTGTAAAATTCCCTTTGTACCTCTATTTCTCCAAGTGGAAAATTTTTGGTTGATATTAAGCATGTGAAGCTGTATCCACTGGTGGATGTAGATAGATATTCTGGATGCAAACACATACATTCTGGCATTTAAACTTATACAGATTGTATACCCTTGAATCCTAAACTGTTCCTTGTGTGCAATGATGTCTAAAGCACCAAACCCTGGGGATATGGGTATCTCAAGATACACATAGTGATANGTTAAGATTGTATTTCTGTCTATATGGTTCACATACATATATATATATATATATATATACACATAAATATAGATACATTATATGTCTCTACATGTGCATTTATCTTTTTACATATTTGTACAATGTCTTCAATATATAATATGATCAGTTTTGTCTTCCCAGGTAAAGGTTGCATGAACTCTACCTATTTTCTTCTCTAGCACATTGATACATCTGGGTTTAACAGGATTCCATAACAATAGCATCATGGCAACAATGACATTGATTCTCTATGATTTTATACCCATTTTTCTCTTACAAAATGGCTTCATTGGGAATTAGCAGGATTTCCTTTATAAATTCTTTACCATTTGAGCCAGATCAAACAAGTTAATCCTAAAGGAAATCAACCCTGAATATTCATTGGAAAGACTGATGCTGAAGCTGAAGTTTCAATACTTTGGTCACTGATGCGAAGCGTCCATTCACTGGAAAAGATCCTGATGCTGGGAAAAACTTAAGGCAGGAGGAGAAGGGGATGACAGAATGAGATGGTTGGATGGCATCACTGACTCAGTGGACATGAATTTGAGCAAATTCCAGGAGATCGTGAAGGATAGGGAAGCCTGGCGCGCTGGAGTACATGAGGTGGCAAAGAGTTGGACATGACTGAGTGACTTAACAACAACAACCTTTATAGATGAAAGCTTCCAATTTAAAAAGAAAATTTTAAAATTTAATGAATGGGCTTCCCTGATGATTCAATGGGTAAAGAATCTGCCTTCAATGCAGGAGACATGGGTTTGGTCCCTGGTCAGGAAGATTCCCCTGGCAGAGGAAATAGCAACCTGCTCCAGTATTCTTGCCTGAAAAATCCCATGGATAGAGGAGCCTGGTGGGCTACAGTCCAAAGGGTCACAGAGTCGGACACGACTAACCACACAAAGTCATTTTAAAAATCACTTCACTCAATGTTCTCATGGCCCACTAGATTGTAATTGTTTTACTTTACTTTGGAATTTCATGAATTATGGAAGAACATTCTAAAATGTATAAAATCATGCCTAAAAGGCATTATACATTGAGCCACATGTAGTGGCTCAGACTTTTAAAAGTGTATCAGACTTTTAAAAAGTCTGATAGTATAACTATGTGCGTTTTATTTGTAAAATTCCCTTTGTACCTCTATTTCTCCAAGTGGAAAATTTTTGGTTGATATTAAGCATGTGAAGCTGTATCCACTGGTGGATGTAGATAGATATTCTGGATGCAAACACATACATTCTGGCATTTAAACTTATACAGATTGTATACCCTTGAATCCTAAACTGTTCCTTGTGTGCAATGATGTCTAAAGCACCAAACCCTGGGGATATGGGTATCTCAAGATACACATAGTGATAGATCAAACTAAATACTGCATAGTAGCAACCGAAGCCTTGAATGCCTTAGGCACGGTTTTAAGCAGAGGGAGACTGCTCTGGCACCTGAAGCCACACACAGTGGAAATATGTGATCTGAACTTGCACCTTGAGCACACTCTCCTCTGAGGCTTACCTGCTGTTTACAAGAGAGTCAGAAACAGTCAGTCTCTTTATTTTAGTTTCTTCACAAACAGGCATCTAAATTTCTACAGACAGGGATTTAGATCTTTATTAAATCTTCCTTTCCTTTCACCCACAGGCACTGTTTTCAGGGCTTATATCTAGCCATAACTATGTGTGCAAGCCAACAGTTTGGGATTTATTTGATTATTGATTTTTAAACCTCTGCAATTTTCCATGACTGATTAACTGAGCTGGTTAGATTCTGATGTTGATATAATCAAGCTTGTGTGTTGAGTCTTGCTATAATAATGATCTCTATATCCCTTTCCCTTAACTCTCTCCTTTTTACCTTTGTCAAGCTATCTACTCACTCCTGCAAAGCACTCTCAGTGTATGTGAAAGTATTTAAAAGAAATCTTGAAAAAGTTTGGACTAGATATTCATAAAATAAATAAATAAAATAACAAAACTACTACAGAATATAAAAGTACACTCAAATCTCCTATTTCAGTTCAGTTCAGAAAACTTACACTTAGGACACAAAGATTAATGGTTGTCAAATTACCCAGAATTTAAGGATAGAGACGAACCACTATAAAGGGGACCATGATACTAGTTGGGCTATCACACATACTAAAGTGAAGTTAGTAAAAACAATTGCTCAAGATTATTCAGATGAAAAGTATGAATGTTAGTTGATACAATTAATATACTTCAAAATATCTCATAGAGAGGGAAGTGTTCCTAATAAAGGCTATTAAGAATGACCTAGAGTTGGGGAGTTAGTCAAAGATCTTGGTCATGAGCTATAGTGATTGCCTCTACTTCAGTGTTTACAGAATTAGCACATCTGCCTGAGATACACTTTCTTTCTCTTTCTTTTTTCCTTTCTCATTTTTCATTATTAACTCTTGCTAATACAGCAGACTTAGAAGTGACGTAACAGAGAAAACAATGACATATGCCCAGTGACACAAAATGTAAAGCCATACCCATTGAATAACTTTAATATGAGACTATAAGTCCAAATTTGAGTTGAATGCACACTTACAAAATAATCATAGCGTAAAATGTACCCATTTATGTTACCATAGAGTTTTCTGCTCATGTACATATTCAAATGTAAATTACACAATGGTTCTCTAAAAGACTGACTTTGACCTAAAGTCTTTAAAATGAGAACTAAAGAGATACTAACTGAGCATTTTATTTCAGTAACTGTGCCGTGCCTTAAAGAGATCTACATGTGAAGCCTGTAAACACTTACTAGTCTACAAGCTGCTGCTGCGTCGCTTCAGTCCTGTCTAACTCTGTGTGACCCTATAGACGGCAGCCCACCAGGCTCCCCCGTCCCTGGGATTCTCCAGGCAAGAACAATGGAGTGGGTTGCCATTTTCTTCTCCAATGTATGAAAGTGAAAAGTGAAAGTGAAGTTGCTCAGTCATGTCTGACTCATAGGGACCCCATGTACTGCAGCCCACCAGGCTCCTCTGTCCACGGGATTTTCCAGGCAAGAGTACTGGAGTGGGTTGCCATTGCCTTCTCTGAGTCTACAAGAACTGACAGCAAATTTGAAGAAGTTATTTTCACAGTTTCACAAACTGTGTAAGAGCAGTCCTTGGGGAAATACTAGGTCTTTGTTGAATAAGTGTGATAACTTGAATTTCAATCAGATATCAATTTCCTGCCAAAGAATTGTCTCTGTTATCTAATACAGTTATTTCCATGGCAAAATCTATTAGACTTAAAAGGTCAACATTTTGGATGCATCTGCTTTTGTTTAATAACTATTAAATGGTCTGTTATGCACTGAAACATTTTAAAGGGTACACAGATATTTTGTTTCTATAGCTATTAGAATTATTTTTTATAAACAGAGGTTTATTTCTTCATAAAGATACTTGAATCTCCAGATTACTGCATTATTATATTGACCAACCCACCTATGCAACACTGCTCTGGAAATGCTCCCCAAATAGGGGCCAGAAAAAAAACAATTAATTAAATTAAAAAAAACAAACAATTTAAAAAATTTCTTCTAGAGAATTATATAATAACCAATTATTCTTCTGAGTGTTATAAAACTTAATTCTCAAATCATTAATATTATATATTAGTCTAAAATGAAAAGGACCCTGACCTTCATTGTATCCCAAATTTAGTACCAAGATTAAGCTAACATAATTTGTAGAAAAGGAGTCACTGTAGATAGAAGAGAATAGGTTTGTGAAATCAAAACAGAGCTGTCTTGAAAGATTTTTATTCATTCAGTAGAATGTGAGAGACTCTGTCACAGGTAGAGGTAATATGTTCAATTTTATATAACAATACGGTGAATACATTTTATTTCATGTCCCCAAACAAATCAATTGTTTCTATGAGGCTACTCATTAATCCAGAGCTTTTATTAAAAGAGATGAGCTATGGTCTGTATCTTTCCCAACCATGAAAAGTTTGCAAACACTAGTTTCATCCAACTCAGGTACTAGAACAATCTTCACTTAAAGTCATTTTATCAAGCTAGTCTCTGAAGGGGACATATAATAGCTATTTTTATTGTATAACAAGCAAATTAATTTGGGTTCAAAACTTTCTACCCACCTATTTTCTTTCCTCACTGCTTCCCTCATGACATCTATTTCAATACTCCATTTGAATACTGCATACTCACCAAGTTCATTCACTGTTTTCCAGAAGGTGACAGAGTGATGCTCACTATTGAAGAAAAAAAAATTTTTTAGAGGAAAGGGAATAGATAAATAAGCCTCAGTTCAGTTCAGTTCAGTCAATCAGTCATGTCTGACTTTGCGACCGCATGAACTGCAGCACCTCAGGCCTCCTTGTCCATCACCAACTCTCGGAGTTCACTCAGACTCACACCCATTGAGTCGGTGATGCCATCCAGCCATCTCATCCTCTGTTGTCCCCTTCTCCCCTTGCCCCCAATCCCTCCCAGCAAGTCACTGCAGATGGTGACTGCAGCCATGAAATTAAAAGACATTTACTCCTTGGAAGGAAAGTTATGACCAACCTAGATAGCATATTAAAAAGCAGAGACATTACTTTTTCAACAAAAGTCCGTCTTTTCAAATGAGTCAGCTCTATTCATCAAGTGGCTAAAGTATTGGAGTTTCAGCCTCAGCATCAGTTCTTCCAAAGAACACCCAGGACTGGTCTCCACCACATTTCAAAGGCATCAATTCTTCGGCACCCAGCTTTCTTCACAGTCCAACCCTCACATCCATACCTGAGCACTGGAAAAACCATAGCCTTGACTAGACAGACAAACCTTTGTTGAAAAAGTAATGTCTCTGCTTTTCAATATGCTGTCTAGGTTGGTCATAACTTTCCTTCCAAGGAGTAAATGTCTTTTAACTTCATGGCTGCACTCACCATCTGCAGTGATTTGGGAGCCCCAAAACTAAAGTCTGCCACTGTTTCCACTGTTTCCCCATTTATTTCCCATGAAGTGGTGGGCCCAGATACCATGATTTTCATTTTCTGAATGTTGAGCTTTAAGCCAACTTTTTCACTCTCCTCTTTCACTTTCATCAAGAGGCTTTTTGGTTCCTCTTCACTTTCTGTCATAAGGGTGGTGTCATCAGCATATCTGAGGTTATTGATATTTCTCC
>SJYW01017846.1:378068-407015 GCA_006410735.1 Raphicerus campestris | reverse complement strand
TCCAGTAGTCATGTATGGATATGAGAGTTGGACTGTGAAGAAAGCTGAGCACTGAAGAATTGATGCTTTTGAACTGTGGTGTTAGAGAAGACTCTTGAGAGTCCCTTGGACTGCAAGAAGATCCAACCAGTCCACCCTAAAGGAGATCAGCCCTGGGTGTTCTTTGGAAGGACTGATGCTGAGGCTGAAACTCCAATACTTCGGCCACCTCATGAGAGAGCTGACTCATTGGAAAAGACTCTGATGCTGGGAGGGATTCAGGGCAGGAGGAAAAGGGGATGACCGAGGATAAGATGGTTGGATGGCATCACCGACTCGATGGACAGCAGTTTGGGTGAACTCCTGGAATTGGTGATGGACAGGGAGGCCTGGCGTGCTGCAATTCAGTCAGACACGACAGAGAGACTGGACTGAACTGAATTGAGTTGGTTTTAGTCACTAAGTTGTGTCTGACTCTTTATGATCCCATGGACTGTAGCCCACCAGGCTCCTCTGTCCATGGGATTTCCCAGGCAAGAATATTGAAGTGGGTTGTCATTTCTTTCTCCAGGGGATAATCCCAACCCAGGGATCAAACGTGGGTCTCCTGAACTGGTAGGCAGATTCTTTACCACTGATCCACTAGGGAAGGCTTACAGACAGCTGCCATATAATAAAATGGGTCAATATAAAGGAACATTTTAGGTCTGTGTGTTAATGGGGGAATTGATGCATTCGAGAGAGGATCAAGCATTTTCTCTTGGTTGTACTTCATTTAAAGTGCTTTTTCATGACGCCTTCATTCTGGAAAGCTCTGTCTTGGGGTTTGCACATGACTCACACCCTTACTTTGTTCAGGTCACCCTCACTGACCACCCTATTGAAAACAGTACCTGATGCCACCTCTTACACTGATTTTTCTTTAAATGAATATACTGTTCTAATCAACTGAGACAAGTGCGATATCTAATCCATTTTTCAAAATACCTAACCTCTACAGAGTGTGTTACTAGTAATAATCTATGAGTATTAGCTGAACTCATCTATTAAGAAATGGGGAGAGAAAATGAGAGAACATCCTAGGAGAGAATCCGGAAGAATCAGAAAATCAGGCTGTGGATTTTAGAGCTGGTTGTGAGTCACAGGATTCCAGACCGAATCTAGTTTTCTAGTGAGGTGAGGGGACTGCAGTGACATGCTTCTGGTGATTTTATATGAATGTATGATTAGGGCCAAGTGAGGGCTAAGGGAGAAATTCAAGTTCTAGCCAGCACTACAGAACAGTGAGACAGCCCTGTAAAGATGAAATCTTCAAGAAATAGAAGTTGAGCAGGAAATTTTGGTTTCAGTTATACTAACTTTAAGTATTAATAGCATGCTGGAAGATTATGATTTTTCACAGTCTACTGCTTACAAAAGGTTGCAATGTGCAACACTAAAAACCAATTCTGTCATTTAGAAAATAAAAGCAGTCTAATTTTAAGAGAAAAGTCTGTTAATGTTTTACATTATATTTAATTTTATTATTTTTTACAAGCAACAAGTCAGTGTGATTTATTCATGTGGTTTAAATCCTGCAGATTTCCTCTGACTTTGAGGCTCACTGACTTTCTTGTTACTGCCTTCTGTTAACATACTGCACTCCATTGTTAATGCTCTGAGTTTATTTATTTATTTTTTTCTGAGGAAGAGGTCTACTTTAATTCCTTTTACTCAAACCAACCCATGCCTTAATGAAGCCCACAGGAATATTTAGCCCACAGTTGCTGTACAGATCAGTAGTCTGGTTAATCTTTAATCAGATTAAATGTTACTACTAAATCCCGGAATGTAGAAGCTTGATCCTTTGCTGCCACAATTAAAATATACTAACACACCTGATATGGACACAATTACATTAATAGGAATTTCATCTAGTACCTTTCACTTTGTAAGATACACTTTTTATCTTTGTTACATAGAATGTCTGATCTATGTTTCTCTCTTGGGGAATTTTCTTTCATGTGTTTTCTCATTATTTATTTTAACATTGAATTATTTCTTTTCAGCACATGTTTATAGTTGCTTCTGGATGCCACATTTCTTTCCCTTTATTTTTTGGACGGATTTATATTCAGAAAATCATAAATTATTATCTGTTATTTCCCTGGCATTTAATATACCATTTTGTTAATATTTCTGAATGGTAGTGTTCAGAAATAATGTGGGAGAAATAGACATTAGTAAAATCCTTCATTTAAAAAATTCTAATTTATATTCATTGAAAATATTTGTATCTATGAAAATTTTAATTTCAGCATCAATATTTTATACAGCAAGACAAAAATGAGAACCAAAGAAGAAATGATATATTTTTAAGTGAATAAAGTCTCAGAACATGGCTTTGATATNCCTTCATTTAAAAAATTCTAATTTATATTCATTGAAAATATTTGTATCTATGAAAATTTTAATTTCAGCATCAATATTTTATACAGCAAGAGAAAAATGAGAACCAAAGAAGAAATGATATATTTTTAAGTGAATAAAGTCTCAGAACATGGCTTTGATATGTCATTTTACTTTCATTATAAGATTCTTTCATCTCATCTGTTGCCTTCATCTTTTACCAACAGGAGAAAACAAGTCTCTATTACCACCCCCAATTCACCTTTACTTATGTGCACACATGTGCACAGACACATTTACAATGGATGAGTTGTCTCTGCTCATTTATCTGTAACCCTCAATCAAAACTTAATAAAGAAAGACCTATGGATGCTTGGTTCTCCTTTCTTTTCAATCTTCAGTATGATAGATATCTATGTGAGATATATGTGTGTTACATTTTTTAAAACAGTTTTATAATAAACTCAGAATCTGTTAACAAAAATAATCTTTTAGAAAAATATAATAAGGAATGAAAAGAAAATTTTTATTATAATTGGAAATGATGACAGAGGAGCTGAAAGTCCTGTGTGTAAATATAAAATATCATTTTCCTTCATCTGTTCACTTAGGAATCAGAAGCAAGAACTATAACAAGGACGCTCTCAGATTCTCCTATAACTATGAAACATTGTTCTCCAAAGTTATTGCCTGAGAGTTCATCAACTTATCCTCAGGGCGTCCCTTACTCAAAACATTTACCAGATATTGTGGAAGCAAATTGGTTCTTGGATTCATAGCAGACCTGACATTCATGGTATGACATCAACATAATAATTAATTTTGTGTAAGTTCTATTTTTTTTTTTTTACTTATAAAGACTGTGATCAATTTTTATAATAGTTAAACCAGACGAACTATGAGAAATCCTAGATGCATAGTAAGAGTTTGGTGCCACAAAACAAATTGTTCTTATATTAATGGACATTCTATATAATATAGAACAGTAATATAAAACTTGGTCATCTAACTGTTTTCACTCGATTGGCCATAGAAATAATTTTGTCAGTAGATGTTTTAAATGCATTGCACATTCTTAAAGATATAGATGAGGGTAAGTGCCCAGCTCAGCCACTGCCTCATGAGGTAGCACTTTCCTTGATCTATCATTTTGTCAGAGTAGAGCAAGAGTCTGATCTGATAATTACCCTAAGAATTAATTCCTCTCTCAGGGCAGTCACAGACTGTTGAACGCACAAGAAATGTTGTGGAGTTTTTATGAATTCCCAAGTTTCTAGTTGATGTGGGAAGACAGCTTATCATTAAAATGTTGCTTAGCAAACTTTGAATCAACACGAAGTGAGTTAGTTTTATATTTAAGTCTACTGGTATCAGACCATGAGTGCTTCTACCATTTAACTGTCAGAAAACCAGGGTGGCCTCCACACTTGACAGGGTATAATCCTTCAAAAATAAAACCAGTCTCCTGATCTGAACACCTGGACCAAATATCAGTTTTCTCATTTCAATTATAATCAACTGGAGAAGCATTTCTTTTCAGTTCAGTTATTCTCACTAAAATATACGTGATAAACTAAAATAACACTTTTTAAAGAGACCAGAAATATTTATTAATGGAAGATTTAAGAATCTTATAACCAAAGTTCATAATCAGAGAATATTTTCTAAGGAAATGAAATATGAAAATGCAAAGAGCTTATGTGTGCTAAATCAATTCAGTCATGTCCAGCTCTATGTGATACTATGAATTATAGCTTGCCAGGCTTTTCTGTCCGTGGGGATTCTCTAGGCAAGAACACTAGAGTGGATTGCCATGGCCTCCTCTAGAAGAGCTTCCCAACCCAGGGATCAAACCTGCAACTCATATGTTTCCTACATAGGCAGGTGGTTTCTTTTACCACTAGTGCCACCTGGGAAGCCCAAAGGACATGTAGCCTCAAACTGGAGATGCATTTGTATCCAATAAAAACAGAGAAGGCAATTGCACCCCACTTCAGTACTCTTGCCTGGAAAATTTCATGGATGGAGGAGGCTGGTGGGCTGCAGTCCATGGGGTCGCTAAGAGTCAGACATGACTGAGCGACTTCCCTTTCACTTTTCACTTTCGTGCATTGGAGAAGGAAATGGCAACCCACTCCAGTGTTCTTGCCTGGAGAATCCCAAGGACGGGGGAGCCTGGTGGCCTGCCGTCTATGGGGTTGCTCAGAGTCAGACATGACTGAAGCGACTTAGCAGCAGCAGCAGCAGCATCCAATAAAATACACAATATCTTCTTAGAAGATAGTAGATATAAAGAAAAAATATTTTAAGTCAGGAAGAGAAATATGGACTGTGATATTACAAAATGGTAAATTTAGATTGCATATTTACTTAAACTTTCCTATTGACTCAGTTATTGAGAAAATGGAACACTTTACTTCAAGGAGGAATTAAAAGCAAAATTATCAGTGACATTTAAAGAAAAACCTTGAAAGGAAATTTTAAAAAACCACTGCCATCAACTAACTCTTCTGTTCAAAATTATACAGTAAGCGTTTGTATTACAGAGGAAACTTTTACATATGAATGGATGTAACTTCAGAGGTTGAAGCTATTATTCTATTACATTGGGTAGTATGTGAGTGAANAAAAAACCACTGCCATCAACTAACTCTTCTGTTCAAAATTATACAGTAAGCGTTTGTATTACAGAGGAAACTTTTACATATGAATGGATGCAACTTCAGAGGTTGAAGCTATTATTCTATTACATTGGGTAGTATGTGAGTGAAGAAATTAGACTCAGTAAGACTAAGCAGAGTAAGACTGGCATGCCACTTACATATAATTTTCTTTATTTTCCACGTGAGAATGTCCTAAAATTTGCAGTGCAATATACTTCTAAAAAAAGTTCAATAGATCATGATGCTTTAGTCTTTTAGTTTTGAAATAACAAAACATGACCCTAGGTCTTCAAGGCAGGAACCAGGAGACACATTTTTTTCTGGCACATTGCCTTTATATCATAGTAGAGCTTAAAGCTCAACATTCAGAAAACGAAGATCATGGCATCCGGTCCCATCACTTCATGGGAAATAAATGGGGAAACAGTGGAAACACTGTCAGACTTTGTTTTGGGGGGCTCCAAAATCACTGCAGATGGTGACTGCAGCCATGAAATTAAAAGACGCTTACTTCTTGGAAGAAAAGTTATGACCAACCTAGATAGCATATCCAAAAGCAGAGACATTACTTTGCTGACTAAGGTCCATCTAGTCAAGGCTATGGTTTTTCCAGTGGTCATGTATGGATGTGATTTGGACTGTGAAGAAGGCTGAGTGCCGAAGAATTGATGCTTTTGAACTGTGGTGTTGGAGAAGACTCTTGAGAGTCCCTTGGACTGCAAGGAGATCCAACAAATCCATTCTGAAGATCAGCCCTGGGATTTCTTTGGAAGGAATGATGTTAAAGCTGAAACTCCAGTACATTGGCCACCTCATGCGAAGAGCTGACTCATTGGAAAAGACTCTGATGCTGGGAGGGATTGGGGGCAGGAGGAGAAGGGNAGCTGAGAAACTCCAGTACATTGGCCACCTCATGCGAAGAGCTGACTCATTGGAAAAGACTCTGATGCTGGGAGGGATTGGGGGCAGGAGGAGAAGGGGACGACAGAGGATGAGATGGCTGGATGGGATCACGGACTTGATGGATGTGAGTCTGAGTGAACTCCTGGAATTGGTGATGGACAGGGAGGCCTGACGCGCTGCAGTTCATGGGGTTGCAAAAGTAGAACGTGACTGAGAGACTGAACTGAACTGAACTGAGGGCATAATGCTTTGCTCCCAACAGAACACTAAAGAAGTTAGAGAGAACTGTATTAGTACTATCTCACACTGAGTAGCATCCAAAGAATNCTTCTCCAGCATTTATTGCTTGTAGACTTTTTGGATAGCAGCCATTCTGACTGGTGTGAAATGGTACCTCATAAGCAAGGTGAAAAGATAGCCTTCGGAATGGGAGAAAATAATAGCAAATGAAGCAACTGACAAACAACTAATCTCAAAAATATACAAACAACTCCTGAAGCTCAATTACAGAAAAATAGATGAGACAATCAAAAATGGACCAGAGAACTAAATAGACATTTCTCCAAAGAAGACATACAGATGGATAACAAACACACGAAAAGATGCTCAACATCACTCATTATCAGAGAAATGCAAATCAAACCAAGTTAATATTAAAATTCACTATCAGTATTTAATATGACAACAATGAAGGGATGAAAAGAAACAAAGTATCTTTAATGAACTGCAAAATATTTCCACAGAACTTAAATATAAACAGCAAGGAAGAACAAAGGACAAGGGCTTGGGTAACAGCGAGTACATGGAACTGAAGGGCTACAGAGAGGTTGGGCTGTGTTAGATTTCTATGCCTCTTTGAGAACTTAGGACTTTATCTTAAAAGCAGTAGGACATAATGAAGGTTCCTGCCCCAGGAAATTCACATTATCAGATACGTGTTTTTTAAGAATAATATACTCTGGCGGCAAGGTGAAGAATGATTAAGATGAGGGGGCAATAGTAGATCCAGAAAGAAATTTTCAGAAACTTAACACAAACAAGGTAAGAGATAATGGTTTTATATGTAGTGACGTGGTGGGTAGAAGTTCAAAGAAGTAAAGGATATTTAAATGATAAAATTAATAAGGCTGGAATATGTACATTGGTGACAATCACTGAAACGGGCAATATTCAAAAAGAACAAACCACTGGATTGAACTCTTCGATAACATTTGATTATGGATAGGTTGAATTTGAGGAGTCTTTGTTGATATATCAAATGGTTTCAATATTAAATAAGGGTGTCAATAAGTAGTGTGTCACTTAGTCGTGTCCGACTCTTTGCGATCCCATGGACTGTAGCCCACCAGTCTCCTCTGTCCATGGAATTCTCCAGGCAAAAATGGTGAAGTGGGTTGCCATTCACTTCTCCAGAGTATCTTCCTGACTAAGGGATCAAACCTTGGTCTCCCATTTGCAGGCAGAGTCTTTACCGTCTGAGCCACCAAAATAAGTAGGAGAGAGGTCAACTATGAAGTTGACTCTACTGGCTTGAAATGCCAAAGAAATGTCTGAGCTGGAGACAGATTTATAAATATTTTTCATATTTTCATATAAATGATAACCTAAGTTATGCTCAAGGTTGAGACTAGAAAATATGGAGAATGAAAAAGATTTAAGGTTGAGATTTATGGTGTAAGAACAGATCAAAGAAAAGAGGAATTTAGAAGGGATGGTCAACACTGTTACATATTGATGAGAGGATAAAAAGATGAGGATTGAAAATATGTTAGTTGAATGCTTGGTATAACGTAGTTTGTGTCCCTGGTGAGACCACTTTTTAAAATGATTGAGGAAAACTGAAATGGTTAGTTTTGGAGCTAGTGGGAAGAAGTGATGCAGAGAAAAACTTTCGGTATTCTAATTGTGCAAGAGAAGATGATACATAGTTGTGTGTGTGTGTGTGTGTGTGTGTGTGTGTGTGTGTGTGTTTTGCTGAGGAATTTGAAAAGCAGTTAGCAAACATTTTTCTTACAAAACCCTCTTATCCTCAGTATGATAGTTATAGCAGAAGAAAGAATCCATGCATGCATCTTCCACACAATTTGAAATTATTGTAATGATATTCTATAAAATAGACCAAACTGACCTTGGTCCTAAAATGTATGTTTTGCCTAATATTAAAAAAGGAAATATTATTGAATAAAACAGCAAAATACATTGCTTTTAATAATATATCTCCAAATTATGTGTTGAAGGGAAAAACAACAATATAAAAATTATTTTTTACTGTGGGTCATGTGCAAAAAGTATATTTTGCTTGGACATATTAAAACTAGTATTGTACATTAATCACTTGATTCCTGCAGATGGAAATCAAGCAATAACATCTCATTATTTTATAATTTTTCGAATTTTCTAGGCAAAGAGTCTACATAGTCCTCGTGAATAGGCTAACCATATGAGTCAAATCAAGTGTTATCAGTAACATCAGCATTTAAGCCAAGAACTCTAAAGGACTGTTCTGTTAAAACCCATTGAAGTAAAAGTCAGCAACAAATCTCTTTCTGAAAGTGCTTTATCATCCAGCATAATGTGATTTTAATATGTTTGTCTATGGTTTGCTAAGATATTAAAATAAAATGAGAACACATCCCCTTATTGCTCATCTACAAGGAAGTTTCTCCTGTGCACTGTAACCCATAAGCTTATTAATCTTTTTAAGGCTTTTGTCGAAAGGAGAGTGCAGTTTAGTGATGCAATTATGGCCCTGGATATCTCGGGTCTATTTTCAGTTCTCTGTCTCACTTGTGCTTAATGATTTAGGAAGTCATTTAACTTCACTGTGGTAGATTTGTGTGTGTGTGTGTGTGTGTGTGTGTGTTTTCACTTACAGAGTATTCCAAGGAGAGGGACCCATGTTACACATACTCAACAATGACTAAAAAGAATTCCCACGAGTCAAGGGAATTCCTGGTGGCAATGAGCAATATTGGTTGGCTTCAAATGTATCGCCTACTGGCAACACTGACTGTGAAGCCCTGATGATTTCTGCTCCATATTTAAAAAAAAATCTCTTTGCACCTTCATCTATTTCTAGATTAATTTATTCACATTACATATGTGATTTCCATGAATTTTGTTTGATTTTCTGGCTGGTATACTGGTATCAATACTTCATAAAATGTTGACTATGTGAATAGACATATGCATAAAAGTTTGATAACTTTGATGCTATAAGTTCTTAAGTGACCATGCAAAAATCAAAGTTGGATAGTTTGAATATTACTAACAAAATATACATATATCAAGGGTCTTCCAGTTTAACAGCAAATCTTGATGAAGTAGTAGCTCCTGGATTTATTTGATTGTGTTTTCTTTGAAGAGTATGTATGACCACTGCTCAACTGAATACCCTCTAAAAAAATGTCAGACAGAATGTTCCTACAGAGCATTGTGACTGAATAAGCAGATCTAAGAATGTAAATTTTATTAAATATTTCATAACATCACCTAATATATATTTCACTTTTAAATCTGTCAATTTCATTTCTCTTCCCCTTGAATGAAAACTGCATAAGGTCATGGAGTTTGTATTGTTTCATATATAACTACATCTCCAATGCTTTAGAGTGTCTGTCAAATAATCTCTTCTGATAAATATTTGTTGAATAAATGAATGTATGTGAAAGAATTTCTGAGGTGCCAGTATTTAGTTTCCTAACATTTGGTTAAGGCTTAGAAACAGGCAAGGTTTAATTAGGAGTTATAGTTTTTGTTATACAGATCAAAACAAGTATATATCTATGCTTTATAAACAAAGTTTTACTAAATTACAATAAAATATATTTATATTAGATTCCATACTTTAAAATGAGAAATAAATATCCCTCTCTATAACTCTGCCTTTATTTTAATACAGTCTACCCTTTATTGTCCTTAATAATTCTTTTGGATATTACTTATCAGCTTTCTCAGATTCAATTTGTTTCAAGTGAATTAATAATAGTCAAAAGTCAAATAACAAGTAATACTATTTCTAAATGCTTAACTGTACAAATTTGTCTAGTAGAAGCCCTCTACATTGACTTCTTATTCTTTCACTGATTCCTTAGCATTTTTGACAGGAGGATACTGTCAACTCTTCCTCATTTTATTCATCCCATGGCATGAAACTGGGTACCATCAAAGGAGTCTTGGCTTCCTTTGCTGGAGAATATTAGCAGAGGACTGAAGATAGGATGATGACTTGGTGGTGGGTAAATGTTTTGCCCTGGTGCTGCTACTGAGGCAATTCTGCATGAAAGAACTTGAAAAAGATTTCCTTTCTGGTTATGAGTTGACACTGATCTTACAAATTTAACATATCATATTGCTACCCTACTTTTTAATAGTATGTGGTTTCATTGATTACCAAAGTTTCCTCTATATTGACATTTGGCATGTCAGATGTCAGGCTGAGTTAGCAACAGACAGGCTAGGGCACAGGATGTAATAGGGGAGCCAGAGACCACAACTAGACCACGGGGATATAAATGTGATTTAAAGTTTCTCCCTACAAACCTCTGTCAAATACTGGCCCCTGCTTCCTGCCCCTGGCAGCCACTATCACTTTCACCTTGCTTTCTTTTTTTTTGAATAGCAGATAAAAGCATTTTATATGTGTTATCTGTTTCCTTAACTGGAATCTAAGCTCTATGAAGAGCTGATATTCAATCTTGTTCACCATTAGGTTCCCATTGCCAAGAGATTGCTTGGCATAAAATAGTTCCTTACTAAGTAATTGCTAAATAAACAAAATTTACCTTATAAAATCCATAGGATGAATGACCTCACCAAAAGAAAATATTTAAAGGAAAAGAATCGAAGGTGAAAAATGTAGTTAAGTCATGTTGTATTTCAGGACAAGGGAAGAATAGTCCAAAATGGTGGCTGAAAATTCTCAGGGGGAAAAAAAAGCAGGGGTGTGATGGGGAGAAGGAAACCCAGACATGACAGACACCAAAGAAAAAAGAATCCTAAATTGGATTTTATGGTCATTAGCACCAAATGTATAGTGGTCAAGAAAAAGAAAAAGTTCCCATTATGTTTGGCACCACACAGCAGTATTTTAAAGCTGGCAAGAACAGTTTTGGTGTAATAGTGAGAATGATGCCAAGGACTGGATTTAGAGGAAAGTCAGGTCTTAAATGGGGCCCACATTTGACATTTTCTCAGAAAGTTTGGTATAAAGAAGAGGATGGGATTGTGGGGACTCTGAAAAATGTTTACAGTTTTCTTTAAAAAAAAAAAGTGATTTGAAAATGCTTTATATTATGGAGTAAAGACTAAGTAAGGATTAGAAGATCAGAAGAGAAGGGGATGATTGATAGTTCAAGATCTCTGAAGGACAAAATGAGTATGAAATCCAAAACATCAGAAAGCAATAATCTTAAACAAGACAAGGGCACATTTATCTACTGAGTGCAGAGAGCACANAGATCAGAAGAGAAGGGGATGATTGATAGTTCAAGATCTCTGAAGGACAAAGTGAGTATGAAATCCAAAACATCAGAAAGCAATAATCTTAAACAAGACAAGGGCACATTTATCTACTGAGTGCAGAGAGCACAAGGTAACCGGTAGGATGTATGCTACCTAATAGGGCTAGTCACTTCAGTCATGTCTGACTCTTTGCAACCCTATGGACTGTAGCCTGCCAGGCTCCTCTGTCCATAGGATTCTCCAGGTAAAAATACTGGCATGGGATGCCATGCCCTTCTCCAGAGGATCTTCCCAACCTAGGGATCAAACCGATATCTCTTAAATCTCTTGCACTGGCAGGCAGGTTTTTGCCACTAGCACCACCTGGGCAGCCCAACTGGTAGGATAAGAAGAATAACTGGAGAGAATTTCCAAGTGACAGATTGACATATTTTTAATTCCCGGGGAAGTTGGAGGCAAGGTTTCCTACCAAGAGTGTAGGAAAAATGACAGAAAGATATCTCTGAAGAAAGACCAGAGATGAGAGGCATGGATTTTGGATATTAGAAAGAGAATCAACATAGGGACAAATAATAGTTTTGAAGTAGGACTAGTACGATGCTCTGAAGTATTGTTGGGAGATGGCATTAATATTGGCACAGTTTTATAAGGGTAGCTCAGTTTCTTTGTATTCTATTGTGTGCCAGAGAAAGAGCTTGAACTTAGAAATTAGATATTTGGAATATTCAGGTTTGAGTGAATCTATCATAAAAGCGTGGCTGAGAGGAGCTGCNCTTAACTCAGATGACCATTATATCTACTATTGCAGGCAGGAATCCCTCAGAAAAAATGGAGTAGCCATCATGGTCAACAAAAGAGTCCAAAATGCAGTACTTGGATGCAATATCAAAAATGACAGAATGATCTCTGTTCGTTTCCAAGGCAAACCATTCAATATCACAGTAATCCAAGTGTATGCCGCAACCAGTAATGCTGAAGAAGCTGAAGTTGAACAGTTATACGAAGACCTACAAGACCTTTTAGAACTAACACCCCCAAAAGCTGTCCTTTTCATTATAGGGGACAGGAATGAAAAAGTAGGAAGTCAAGAAACACCTGGAGTAACAGGCAAATTTGTCCTTGGAATGCGGAATGAAGCAGAGCAAAGACTAATAGAGTTTTGCCAAGAAAATGCACTCGTCATAGCAAACACCCTCTTCCAACAACACAAGAGAAGACTCTACACATGGACATCACCAAATGGTCAACACCAAAATCAGATCGATTATATTTTTTGCAGCCAAAGAAGGAGAAGCTCTATACAGTCAACAAAAACCAGACCAGAAGCTGACTGTGGCTCAGATCATGAACTCCTTATTACCAAACTCAGACTTAAATTGAAGAAAGTAGGGAAAACCGCTAGACCATTCAGGTATGACCTAAATCAAATCCGTTATGATTATACAGTGGAAGTGAGAAATAGATTTAAGGGCCTAGATCTGATAGATAGAGTGTCTGATGAACTATGGAATGAGGTTCATGACATTGTACAGGAGACAGGAATCAAGACCATCCTCATGGAAAGGAAATGCAAAAAAGCCAAATGGCTGTCTGGGGAGCCATTACAAATAGCTGTGAAAAGAAGAGAAGCAAAAAGCAAAGGAGAAAAGGAAAGATATAAGCATCTGAATGCAGAGTTCTAAAGAATAGCAAGAAGAGATAAGAAAGCCTTCTTCAGCGATCAATGCAAAGAAATAGAGGAAAAGAACAGAATGGGAAAGACTAGAGATCTCTTCAAGAAAATTAGAGATACTAAGGGAACATTTCATGCAAAGATGGGCTCGATAAAGGACAGAAATGGTATGGACCTAACAGAAGCAGAAGATATTAAGAAGAGGTGGCAAGAATACACAGAAGAACTGTACAAAAAAGATCTTCATGACCCAGATAATCATGATGATGTGATCACTAATCTAGAGCCAGACATCTTGGAATGTGAAGTCAAGTGGGCCTTAGAAAGCATCACTACGAACAAAGCTAGTGGAGGTGATGGAATTCCAGTTGAGCTGTTTCAAATCCTGAAAGATGATGCTGTGAAAGTGCTGCACTCAATATGCCAGCAAATTTGGAAAACTCAGCAGTGGCCACAGGACTGGAAAAGGTCAGTTTTCATTCCAATCCCAAAGAAAGGCAATGCCAAAGAATGCTCAAACTACCGCACAATTGCACTCATCTCACATGCTAGTAAAGTAATGCTCAAAATTCTCCAAGCCAGGCTTCAGCAATACGTGAACCGTGAACTCCCTGATGTTCAAGCTGGTTTTAGAAAAGGCAGAGGAACCAGAGATCAAATTGCCAACATCCGCTGGATCATGGAAAAAGCAAGAGAGTTCCAGAAAAACATCTATTTCTGCTTTATTGACTATGCCAAAGCCTTTGACTGTGTGGATCACAATAAACTGTGGAAAATTCTGAAAGAGATGGGAATACCAGACCACCTAACCTGCCTCTTGAGAAATCTGTATGCAGGTCAAGAAGCAACAGTTAGAACTGGACATGAAACAACAGACTGGTTCCAAATAGAAAAAGGAGTCTGTCAAGGCTGTATATTGTCACCCTGCTTATTTAACTTCTATGCAGAGTACATCATTAGAAACGCTGGGCTGGAAGAAACACAAGCTGGAATCAAGATTGGCGGGAGAAATATGAATAACCTCAGATATGCAGATGACACCACCCTTATAGCAGAAAACGAAGAAGAACTAAAGAGCCTCTTGATGAAAGTGAAAGAGGAGAGTGAAAAAGTTGGCTTAAAGCTCAACATTCAGAAAATGAAGATCATGACATCTGGTCCCATCACTTCATGGGAAATGGGGAAACAGTGGAGACAGTGTCAGACCCCATTTTGGGGGGGCTCCAAAATCACTGCAGATGGTGACTGTAACCATGAAATTAAAAGACGCTTACTCCTTGGAAGAAAATTTATGACCAACTTAGATAGCATATTCAAAAGCAGAGACATTACTTTGCCAACTAACGTCCGTCTACTCAAGGCTATGTATAGATGTGAGATTTGGACTGTGAAGAAGACTGAGCACCAAAGAACTGATGTTTTTGAAATGTGGTGGTGGAGAAGACTCTTGAGAGTCCTTTGGACTTCAAGGAAATCCAACCAGTCAGTTCTGAAGGGGATCAACCCTGGGATTTCTTTGAAAGGAATGATGCTAAAGCTGAAACTCCAGTACTTGGCCACCTCATGCAAAGAGCTGACTCATTAGAAAAGACTCTGATGCTGGGAGAGATTGGGGGCAGGACAAAAGAGGATGACAGTGGATGAGATGGCTGGATTGCATCACTGACTCTATGGATGTGAGTCTGAGTGAACTCCGAGAGCTGGTGATGGACAGGGAGGCCTGGGGTGCTGTGATTCCTGGGGTTGCAATGAGTCGGACACGACTGAGCGACTGAACTGAACTGAACTGATCATAAGAAGGTGTATATGTTGTAAAGGACAGGGATGATGATAGAATTGATGGTCTTGATTAAATAAATCAAAGAGAAGCAGAAGCAAGGATTTTAAAATCTGAAAGGGTCAGGTATAGTATCCAGAGAAGAATACTGAGAGCCAAAAACTCTGAGATTCAAAGTTAAATATTTGGTTAGTGAACAATTTTGGAGGTTAGTCATAGAAATGCTTTACAGATAAAAATATAGAGGTTTTATCTGTAATGGAAATTAAGAGGTTAAAAAATTGTGGAATTAGGATGTTAGCTGGGTCACAGATAACACATATAAAGTTTTCAAATTCTAGTTTAAATTTTGCCATGAAACAATGTAATGGGTGTAATTTTAATTTCAATTTTAAGGTGAGTCTCCGAGTCTCATTGAATTGGGTAACTTATCCGAAGTTGGAGCAGATCTGTGGCAGAAATAAAATTTAAACTCAGGTCTGTATTAAAGACTATAACAACACTATTGTACTGAAAAACTCAAGCTGGATTATGTTCTTTGTTTGTGGTACAGTTCTATGTATTGGCCTTTATTCAAGGTTTGTAATAGTGCATTAATGAAAATTGACCGGCTTCTCTGAAGAACTCAATTCAGGAAGTATCAAGGACAGGCTGGATCCAAGATGATACATTACTGTGCTCAAATGGTTGTGCAACTTTTTGACAGCTCATTTGAGTATGGAGAAAATAGTGTGATTATACATGAGTTAAGATCACAGTGATGTCGTTAATGAGACAAAGAAAAAAGGGGATAAAGAAAAATGTTGTGTGATAAATCTTATGCAGTAGGGTTTCTATACCAGCTACTAGAATACTTTGCCTTTATACTTGTATATACTCCTCTGCTTTTCAGTTCAGTTCAGTCACTCAGTCGTGTCCAACTCTCTGTGACCCCATGAATCGCAGCACGCCAGGCCTCCCTGTCCATCAACAACTCCTGGAGTTCACTCAAACTCATGTCCATCGAGTTGGTGATGCCATCTCATCTTCTGTCGTTCCCTTCACCTGCCGTGAATCCCTCTCAGGATCAGGGTCTTTTCCAATGAGTCAACCCTTTTCATGAGGCAGCCAAAGTACTGGTTTCAGCTTTAGCATTAGTCCTTCCAGTGAACACCTAGGACTGATCTCCTTTAGGATGGACTGGTTGGATCTCCTTGCAGTCCAAGGGACTCTCAAGAGTCTTCTCCAACACCACAGCTCAAAAGCATCAGTTCTTCGGCACTCAGCTTTCTTCACAATCTAACTCTCACATCCATACATGACCACTGGAAAACCACAGCCTTGACTAGACAGATCTTAGTTGGCAAAGTAATGTCTCTGCTTTTGAATATGCTATCTAGGTTCATAACTTTCCTTCCAAGGAGTAAGTGTCTTTTAATTTCATGACTGCAATCACCACCTGCAGTGATTTTGGAGCCCCCCAAAATAAAGCCTGACACTGTTTCCACTGTTTCCCCATCTATTTACCATGAAGTGATGGGACCAGATGCCATGATCCTAGTTTTCTGGATGTTGAACTTTAAGCCAACTCTGCTCTTAGAAAAGACAAAGAGCAAAAACTTAGAGAACTGTATCTTAAGAGATAATAGCATAATAATAGAAAAGCAAAACACCCTGGAGGATTGTGTCAAAGCAAAGCACATGAATTTTTAGGATCAAGTCATAAAAGACAAGGGTGGGATGGAAGGCTTCAGAGATCAAGGAAGTGGGGGATAGGAACAGGATGGATGGGGAACATCAATAGGAGTCAAAACTTTGGGTTATTCTTGAGGTAAGAGCTATTATTTTTCCAGTAGGTTTTTCCAGTAGTTGTGTATGGATGTAAGAGTTGGATCATAAGAAGTTTGAGCACTGAAGAATTGATGCTTTCTAATTGTGGTGCTGGAGAAGATTCTTGAGAGTCCCTCTGACTGCAAGGAGATCAAACGAGTCAATCCTAAAGGAAATCAACCTTAAATATTCACCAGAAAGACTGCTGCTGAAGCTGAAGCTCCAAAACTTTGGCTACCTGATGCAAAGAACCACCTAAATGAAAAGACCCTGTTGCTGGAAAAAACTGAAGGCAAAAGAAGAGGGAGTGGCAAAGAATGAGATAGTTAAGACAGCATCATTGATCAATGGACATGAATTTGAGCGAACTCCAGTAGATAGTGAAGGACAGAAGAACCTGGCATGCTACAACCAATGGAGTTGCAAAGAGTGGGACACAACCTAGATACTGAACAAAAAACAACCAAGAGTTATTCTCACTTTACATATAAGAACACTAAAGATCTGGGGTGAATAGTCACTTAACTCTAGGTTGCTTAGCAAATTAGAAATAGAGACAAGGTTCACACTCGGAAGTCAATCTAGAATATCCGGACATGTACCTGGCTAATTAGCTTTTGTAAGAGTTACATTGAGTTAGAATTGATTTTACATAGAAAGTACTATTGTTCAGATAAATGTCTTGTCAGAGTAAACCTCACTGGTATAGAAGAGATGGCAAAATAAGACCTATGTCAGAATGAAAACAGCTGCCAGGTATATAATTTTCTAATATTGGCAATGTTCACTTTTTAGATTAATTTTTATTTTTTTGCTCTCTACATATAACATTTTGGGAAATACTGTATTTTGAAATGTTTGCTTTTATAGACATCAATATATTCAAATGTATAATTATACCCCTGAGTAGTGACCTCAGGGGTATAATTTAAGTACACTTAAAATAAATATTTTTAATAAATAATAAATAGTATTAATAGCTTACAATTTCTCTTATTTCATTTTTATCTCATTCTTATTTGTGTTCAGTTTTCAAAATAGAGTTTTTGCAATTCAAACAATTTGATTTTGAAACTCAACTCATGCTTTCAGGCAGACAAAAGGGTTCTCTCTCTATCTTTTCTCTTTCTCTTTTATAAAAGAGATATCTAGTTCTCTAATAATATAAATAGTTTTTATAGTGCCTACACTCAGTGATAGTTTGTGAATATTCTACAGAACAAAATTTTATTAGAAAGCCTTTATACCATTGCTCTCAGATCTCCAGTCCCACCCCCAGCTTGGTACTGCTTGAAACCTGTGGAAGGTAGAGATACACACCCCATTTTACTGCATAATACACTGCAATCACTATCTCATTTTTGGGAGTGTGACACAGTCTTTAGCTAGAATTGCCTACTTCCATCAATTAGTGGAAAGGTATTTCAGCACATTTTGATTTAATGAAAAAACTAATTTTTATTCTATAATGCAATTTGTTCTTTTTACATGAGGCTTTAAATTTTTCTGAAATTGAAAACAAATACAAATAAAGCAAATTAGTGAATATGGACTAATTACTGTTCATTCACAATTTACATACAATATAAGCACTGTTCTAAAGTTTTGAAGGTGAGATAACAATGAGCATACCCAAAATATGGTCCCAAATATTTACAGGAGATACTTAGATGGAGGTTTGACATTATGAACAGTGTAGTCGATATCTCAGATGAGGTTCACAGGAGAAAGGAGCTACACCAAAAGAATATGACCAACCTGAAAATGGACATGTACCTGAGCCAGAATTAATGGAACAGACCAATACATTTCCAATAAGCATCTTACACATTTCCACTGACTTAATAACTCATAAAGAAATTTATTATTTGATATACTGAATGATGTGTAATAATTTGAAGGTAAATGATAAAACCGGTATTAGTTGCAGGCAAAATAATTAGCTGCGTGTCATTTTCAGTATTGCTTGTGAAAGAGAGTTACTTTGGGACAGGTTACAAGCTATCACACAAGACTTTCAGTTAAATTTGTATTTTAAATAATCAATGAATAACTTTATTATGTCCCATTTTTTTGGCATGGGATATACTTATTCTAAAACATTATTTGTTTTTTTTATTGGAGATTACAAATTAATTCTATTTTTACTTGCAAAATCTGGTAAACATAACAGGAGAGTTTCAACTCCTTCACTACCACTAGTTAATAAAACACTGTTTTTTTTTTTTAAGGGGTTAAAGCTGTGAATTTTCAAATATATAATATCTGCAGTAGTGATTCTATTAAATAGATGAAAAAAATTAATAGTATTTTCTTATATTGACAGTAAAAAATTGAAAATGGAAATTACAATGGAAAAGTAAGAATATAAATACCAGAAACCCAGAAACTAAAGTATGTCAATAGTTTGTAAATATTACCCTGGAAAGAATATAAGACCATCCATTGAGAGAAGTGAATACATTTTATTAAAAGACATAGATTAAGATACTTTCTAGTCCTAGGTAAGATGATTTGACACTTTGAAAGTTAAATTTTCCAGAAGTTTTAGTTAAATATATTGTAATTACAATCAAATTCTGTGGATATATAATTTTATGATGATTTTCAAGCTATTTTGATTATTCTAGCATATTCTAAGACAAATGTAGGAGAGTAAAGTCCTCAGAAAGTTAAGTCAACTCTGAGAGAGAAGTGCAAAGTAGAGGGTATTGGGGAGAATTTGCCCTGTCAGGCAGTAAAATAGGTTATAGGGCCACTGTAGCAAAATCTTCTCTTGTGTTGTTGGAAGAGGGTATTTGCTATGACCAGTGCCTTCTTTTCACAAAACGCTATTAGCTTTGCCCTGCTTCATTCTGTACTACAAATTTGCCTGTTACTCCAGGTACTTATTGACTTCCTACCTTTGCATTCCAGTCCCCTATAATGAAAAGGACATCATTTTGGGTGTTAGTTCTAGAAGATCTTGTAGGTCTTCATTGAACCATTCAATTTCAGTTTCTTCAGCATTACTGGATGGTGTAAATGGTTTGCCTAGGAAACAGAGATCATTCTGTCATTTTTAAGATTGCATCCAAGTATTGTATTTTGGACTTCTTGTTTACTATAATGGCTACTCTATTTCTTCTAAGGGATTCTTAGTAGTTGATATAATGATCATCTGAGTTAAATTCACCCATTCCACTCCATTTTATTTTGCTGATTCAAAAAATGTCAGTGCTCACTCTAGCCATCCCCTGTTTGACCACTTCCAATTTGCCTTCATTCATGGACCTAACACTCCAGGTTCCTACGCATTATTGCTTTTTACAGCATTGGACTGAACTGCCATCCCAATCATATCCACGACTGGGTGTTGTTTTGCTTTAGTTCTGTCTCTTTATTCTTTCTGGAGTTATTTCTCCACTGATCTCCAGTAGCATATTGGGCACCTACAGACTTGGGGAGTTCCTCTTTCAGTATCCTATTTTTTACCTTTTGATACTGTTCATGGGGATCTCAAGGCAAGAATACTGAAGTGATTTACCATTCCCTTCTCCAGTGGACCACATTTTGTCAGATGACCAACACCCAAATCAGATTGATTATATTCTTTGCAGTCAAAGATGGAGAAGCTCTATACAGTCAGCAAAACCAAGACTGGGACATGACCGTGGCTCAGATCATGAACTCCTTATTGCCAAATTCAGACTTAAATTGAAGAAAGTAGGGAAAAATACTGGACCATTCAGTTCAGTTCAGTTCAGTTCAGTTGCTCAGTCGTGTCCGACTCTTTGCGACCCCATGAATTGCAGCGCACCAGTCCTCCCTGTCCATCATTATCTCCCGGAACTCATTCAGACTCATGTCCATCAAGTTCGTGATGCCATCCAGCCATTTCATCCCCTGTTGTCCCCTTCTCCTCCTGCCCCCAATCCCTCCCAGCGTCAGAGTCTTTTCCAATGAGTCAACTCTTTGCATGAGGTGCCCAAAGTACTGGAGTTTCAGCTTTAGCATCAGTCCTTCCAGAGAAATCCCAGGGTTGATCTTCTTCAGAATGGACTGGTTGGATCGCTTTGCAGTTCAAGGGACTCTCAAGACTCTTCTCCAACACCACAGTTCAAAAGCATCAGTTCTTTGGTGCTCAGCCTTCTTCACAGTCCAACTCTCACATCCATACATAACCACTGGAAAAACCATAGCCTTGACTAGATGGACCTTTGTTGGCAAAGTAATGTCTCTGCTTTTGAATATGATATCTAGGTTGATCATAACTTTCCTTCCAAGGAATAAGTGTCTTTTAATTTCATGGCTGCAGTCACCATCTGCTTGGACGTCTCTAAAATCTTTGATATATAGTGAACTAGAGGCCTATTAAAGGGTTCATTTTTTTTTTTAATGTTCTGTTGGAAGCAAGGTCCTTTGTTTTTATTTTATTTTAAGTCACACTGCACAACATATAGCATCTCAATTTCCTGACCAGGGATCGAACCTTTGCCCCTTGCATTGGAATCAGTCTTAACCACTGGACCACCAGGGAAATCCCTAAAGATTCTATGTTTTATAATTATGTTTTAACAGGATTATCTTACTGCTATGTGGGAAAACAGTTTGAAATGTGGTCACAGAAGACATTAGGAGACTAGTTTCTGGAAATTGGAAAAGAGGTAGAAAGAAAGAGACTTGAAGGACTACCAAAGCTTTTGGCTTGAGTATCTGAAATGATAAGGTTGCTATTAGAGAAACGGCAAGTTTCTCAGAAGAGACAAGTTGAGTGGTGGTGATGCAGAGGGATGGTTGGTGATTAAAAGTTCAGCTTGAGGGATTTTAAGTTTAAAATGTTTATAAGAATCAAAACCAAAACACTGAGTATTTAGGTGATTATGAATCTAAAGCTCAGGAGATAACTGTAGACATATACACATAAACGTCAATACTATAAAATGTTATTCAAAATAATACAATTGGATGATATCACTAAAGGCTTAGATAAAGATGGAAAAGAAAAGAGATGAAAGGCCTAACTGCTGAGGTATTAGGGTATTGGGAGATGATACAGCACTATTAAAAGAGAATTAGAAGGAGCAACCAGACAAGGAAACAAATAAAAAAACAGGAAAATATGGATTCTGAAGACAAGCAGAGATAATGTTTCAAAGATAAGGAGGTTCAAAATATTGCTAATAAGCTCAGTGGTAGAGCATTTGACTGGAAAATATTGCTAATAAGTCAAAGAGGAGAGACTGAGAAATGACAATTAGATTTGGCAGAGTGGAAGTAATTAATTACCTTTTCAGGTAGTGGCAGAATGAATATAATATCTGAATGAGATCAAGAAGGTATTTCTGAAATAGAAAACTGAAGAGGTTGAGAAGGTTGGCTAAAAAAGGAAGGGGTTATGGGACAGTAAACAAAACGAAAATGAGAATGAAGCAAAAATGACTTCGTCACTGAATCTCAGCATTTCTTTCCAATGAATCAGAATTCCCAAACCTTAATTAGGGTATATATGTGTGTACATAATGTGCACGTTTGCCCTTTGTGAACCCCATGGACTATAGCCCTCTAGGTTCCTCTGTCCATGGGACTTCCCAGGGAAGAATACTGGAGTGGGTTGCCATTTCCTTTTCCAGGGGATCTTCCTGACCTGGGGATTGCAACCACATCTCTTGTGTCTCCTGTACTGGCAGGTGGATTCTTTACCACTGGCACCTCCTGGGAAGCCCAGCATTGTCTATTAATATATACTTGAATTTAATTAGCATCTAAAAACCATGACCTTCTTTATTAGCAAGGACCTCAACTTTTAATAGCTGAGATATTTTAAAATATATATAATTTCTTTCAATATATTTTCTTGAGTATATGATTCAAAACTAAACCAGTAACTCAGGCCTAACTATGAAATGGAAGAACAGATCCATTAGCACCTATTCAATTTCTCTCAAGTATTTTATGAAAGATACCATATCCAGATGTACACACATTGATTAAAAAAATATATTTCCCTAGATTAGATGTGTATAAGAGACAGGTTCAAAAGCATCAANATGAAATGGAAGAACAGATCCATTAGCACCTATTCAATTTCTCTCAAGTATTTTATGAAAGATACCATATCCAGATGTACACACATTGATTAAAAAAATATATTTCCCTAGATTGCCCAAAGAAATGTTTTACATTCCTTTGCAATCACCTTTATAAGCAAACTGTCTTCAATGTTTTATACATGGTATAAATATAGTGAAACAAAAATATATACAGAATATAAATTATGAGATAGGTTTTTTAAAGCAAGGGACTGGTTTTGGCTAATCAAGTTTTTATATGTATAACACTTTCATAGAGCTTTGTTCAGGCATGTAAAAAAGAGATGATAGTCAAACAAAAGTTACTGTTATTTCCACTTACAAACATCTCTTGGTCTTGCCAAGAGAATATTATTATAAATCAAAATAAAACATAAACAAAACCACATATCTTCAGAGATCTATGTTTTATTATCCAAATGAGAAGTGAAAACAAGTACTCTCATCAACTGTTATTCTAGAGAAGCTAAATTGAAAAATGTAAAGTTTCAAAGAAAGCATGTGCTTTTGATGACAGAGAAAGTCACATTCAGTTCTATATTTAGTTTTGCTCCAAGTTGTGATAAAGCTTGAATAAAGTTTGGATTAAAATGTTATTATTTTGGGTTGTTTGCACACTTACCCCTACATAGGTTGTATTTTTAACAGTTATAAGTAGTGTGAAAATGGTCTCCTGTTGCCTTGCTTTGACAACTTAAATAGTCTCCAAATAATACATGATCTTTACGAAAACATCATGATGGTGAGTTTAACTAATGTACTTGCATTTGAACACATATCTAAATGTGGTACTATGTTTACCTCAATAGCTGTTTACCTCAATACCATGGAGCTGTTGGCATGCTGTTACAATATCACTGGTTATGAATGAATCTAGGTCTTATTAACAATAATGTGAATCATTTAAAAGATGCACAATTATTAAATTCAATAAATTTTAATATTACCTTACACTCCAGATCAATTTAACTTGGTTTATAAATCTTCTACCAATCATTTTCAACACACAAAGACATAGTTTTGATAGAGAGAGAAGAAGAGATGAGACAGGCATTGAATATCTATGGAGTGGCACTCTATTAACCACAAACACGATAGGCACTAAAATCAGAGTATGGACATTTTATTCGGTCTGAAGAGTTAAGAAAGGTTTCAGAGAGAAGACATCTGAGCTGCATCTTAACACTTTTAAGTCAAAAATTGGTTTGATATGCATGATGTTACTTGATACTCTTGTTTCCTCCTCAACCCACGCTAATTGGACTTTCTTCTCAACCTTTTCATTGAGAACACTCTTGGTTAAGGTCACAAGGAATGAAGTGCCGAGAATTTTAATCATGAACCATGAGCTCTCAACAATATGCAAAACAGTTGGTCACCTTTCCTTCTTGAAAGTCTTTTCTTTATGCAATAATATTTTATTGATAGCTTTTTATTCTTTGTTTCTGAATAGGGATTGGCCATTAATATCCTTTCCACACTCCTTTCTTCTGATTTAAGTATTAAATTTACATCAGGCTTATACACTGTGTTGGGGAATGTTTCCTTCTTTTTATACCCCTTCTTATTTTGAGAAGTTTACATAATATTAGAATTCTCAGATATATTTGCTGATTATTTTCTAAAAACTGTCTGTCCAACACATTTCCTCTGAAGGAATATTTTTCAAATATTGATACAATTTCTTCAATGGCTATAGGGGTATTTATGCCTTATATTTCATCTTGAAAAAGGTAAAATATATATTTGTGTAGGAGTTTGTCAGTATGTCTATTTCAAACTTATTAGCATAACCATCTTTATTTTTATTCAAGTCTCAGTGCCCTCTTTCTCAGTTTTCCATCTATGATGATTCTTATTTCCTTAGATCTCATAATTTCAGTCTCAAGAAAGATCTCAAAAAATCCTTCTCTGACCCAATTATATGATTTTATTACAGACACTGAGTGTCTTTTAGTGTCATTAACCTAAACACTTCCTGAAATTCTCTGTCTTGCTTATGGCTTGACAGTAAGGGAACTTCATAAGAGCAGAGAGCTGGACTGTCTATTTATCTCTGTGTTCTGAATTCTTAGAAAAGTGTCTAGATACAGCGCATGTGTGCATGACCAGTTGCTCAGTTGTATCTGACTCTTTGTGACCACGGGGAATGTGGACCACCAGGCTCATTTGTCCCTGAAATTCTCCAGGCAAGAATACTGGCATGGGTTGTCAATTCCTTCACTAGGGGAATCTTTCTGACCCAGAGATCGACCCATGTCTCTTTTGTCTCCTGCATTGGCAGGCGGATTCTTTACCATTGCACCACCTGGGAACTCCAATAATATTTTTGAATAAATGAATGGTGCTTATTCTGTTAGAAGACATGTTTTTACAATTCTCTCACAATTCTGTGTACCTTGCGATAGACACTGGCTGCCATTTTGTTCTGGATATTTTTTCAAGGCTGTTTGTATAGTGAGCAGCCTTTGAAGATATTTTGTATTCCTCTGGAACAAAGGGAAACATGCTTATTGCCTAGTATAATAAAAATAACTTTCTCTCCAGAGTATAAGATAGGCCTGCTTATGCTCAGGATTCTTTTCCTATAACACAACCCATTATATGTGAAGTCATCCATCCAAGCCGCTCTTCTTTGTCTTTGTGGAACTGGGAAGCAAAGGAAACGGACACAAGTCTGCTAATCCTAATGCCACCTGAAGTGCTGGATGTAACACAGTCCTTTCTTTCTGTCCCAGGAGTCTCATATGTTCTCCAAGCATTCGTGAAACCCTTGAAAATCAACATGCTACCTTGTTATAGGATGAAATATCAAATCTTCACTTTTCTTGACATTATATACTAATGGGCTATGCAGGTATGGTTTGAAATAAAGTATGCTTGAACATACTATCTTGAGGATTTAAGTATCTTGTCCACAATTACAGTGAATAACTTGAAGTTTAGGAGCTGCTTCCCATGTTTTATATCTAATATCACTTAAAACTAGAATTAAAAACCCTAGTATCTATGAAAAAAATGCATTTTAATCTTCTTTTTTATGTACTCTTTAATATATTTTGATAGACATTATTATGTTCATGATAATTATTAATGATCAAGATGCATGCTATTATTTTCAGCTAAAGCTATTTAGTATTTTACTATTCTGAAAAAAAATCTTTCCAATTTCCTATTATAAAATGGTGCTAAAATAAAATGATTTTAAAATACTTGCCAATATCTCATGCTTATTTTAGTTGTATAAAAGTATTTATATATAATTTTTATAAGTCCCATGAATATGAAGACTTATTTACTAATAAGCCTGAATAAAATACTTCTTTCCAACAGTATATCTTGAAATGTTTTATGGAATTGCTAATTCAACTTCGATTGTACATTTTTTTTCAGTCAAGAAAATAATTCAGCTAAAGTCTATTACAGCACAGTTATCTTATTTGTTACACTAGCTTTGAAGCTACCAAAATTTCCTTGAATTATAGCCTCAGAATTTAACCAAGGTCTCCTACCCTAACCATCCAAGACTGAAATCATCCTTAATAATTTTCTCTGACTTGATACATAAATAGCAATATATTGACTTTATATTCCATCTGGATATGGCTAATAAATTTGGGTTACTCAGCTTTAAAATTGTTTTGGGAACATAAAACTCATTTAACTCATCAATTATGCGGCTGCAATCAGTGTCATTTGGCTTTTTGGAGTATAAATAACTGGCTGCAGTTAAGCTACCGAACTGTTGTTTTATCAGTTTTATCAGCTAAGGGATTATTTCAGATACAAGCAATTGTAAAGTAAAAAAAAAAATCTGTATCTATTTTTTAAAAATATATGCACTCTGTAATTTAAAATTTTTGGGAAAAAGAGTGCATAAAATGTACAAATATTTACTGTGGCTAAAATAACTATAAGTGATAAGCAGTAATGACTACTCCTAAAAAATTGATATATATTTTTTTGCTTTGTAATCAGTATATTAAAGAGACATTCATACATTTCAAGAATTGCTTAAATTCTGATACCAGATTTAAGCTTGTGAACATATGACTTTAAACATACAATTAAAGCTATTCATCATAATTCGCTATACTACCAACATTAAATTACAGTTACTCTGGAGCGTAAGTTAAATGGTTTAAAGTAAGCCTGTAACACACCTACAAAAACACCTTCCTATCTCATACAAGCAAGTTACTTCTCCATGTAAAGGTCTCATCACTCTAACCTTTAAGTTTCCCTGCTCCAGAGGTCACTACTCTAAGGCTTACTGTGGTCCAAAGTCGGGGAGGGGGGGGGGCAGGACGCAGCAAAAAAAGTAACCAGGACCGATAGCTATATATATTAATAAAAGATGGCACAGTAGAAGAAGGGAATGCAATTCTACAGGTGCAAGCCCTTAAGAAGCAGCAAGTTATGATAAAACCCTTCTTTACAAAGGTATCATTTCTATCACTGATACCACAGGCGAAATTAAATTATACAGCATGACTTCTTCAAGTAACAGTTGAGGCAACAGAATACACGCAGAAGCATCACAATGAATCCTACTTACTACAACTATACAGACCAACTCTTCTCTACATTAATTTCTTTCTCTGCCAGTTAAACACAGTTTTAATTTCATAGCTTAACAATTAAGGGTCATACACTGAAGTCAATACATATACCTGGCATTTCAGTCTAAGCTACTCCCTGTACATAGCTGAAATCAGTCACAAAGTATGGCCTAACAAATGCTAAGGGAAATTTTTTAAAGTCGTTTTTACATGTATTAAACTTATCTTGCACACTGAAGCCATCATACAAACAGGGCACAGTCAGAGCTTTTATATTCGAGTTTATTCTTCCCTTAACTTTTAAACACTACTATAGTTGAATATTAAAACAAAAGCAAATAGTGAGCATATTATGATTATAGTCCTTCACTCAATCACTACTGCAAATAAAACACCAGCAGTGAGTGTTATTCACAGGCCCTACTAAGAGGTCTGACACTGAACACCACCCCGAGGAAAATGTTCATCATCCTCATATGCTTCTCCATTGTAATGGCGCTGTCTTCCCTGATTTGGATCAAAATCCACTAATTCTTCCTGGTCCATTTCATCAGTCTCTTCTACCTCCTTCCTCTCAGGCAGAAGTTTTTCCAGTAAAGAGAGTTTTATCAGGAGAGAGAAAGCCATTCTCAGGAAAGTTTACCTTAAATTCAATGATTAGGTGACCCTTTTCATATGGCCTACGGTAAATTGGCATGCCTTCATTTAGCACACACTTGATATCTCCATGCTTGACAATCTGACCTGGATGAGAAGTGATGACTATGGTTCGGTTGTCAAGAGTAGATATTGGCTTCTGGAAGCCACACAATGCCTCAACCAGCTGTACGTCCATACACATGAAAAGGTCTTTTCCTCGTTGAGTGAAAACAGCATGGTCCTTCTGATCTAAAACACTGATAATATCTCCTGGCTCCAGTCCTGGTTCTTGGTCTCCTTCACCATGGAATATTATCTTCTGGCCATCTTTCATGCCTTTGTCAATATGAACTTCTAGAATTTTCTTTTCTCGAACTATCTTCCTTCCGTTGCAGCTTTTACATCTATCTTTAAGACTGATCCGCTCCCCATGGCCCTGGCACTCCATGCAGACAGACTGAATTTGCTGAACCATTCCAGGTCCTATCTGATGAATTCTTATTTGCATTCCAGTACCTCGGCAATTGGGATGGCATTCTACTGCTCCTTTCTTACCACCTCGGCCTTCACATTTGTCACAAATCACATTCTTTCGCAGAGCTAGTTTTCTTGTTGCACCATTATATAAATCTTCTAAAGTTACTGTAAGTTGATGCACAACGTTTTTACCTTTCCTCTCTCTCTGAATCCTGCCTCCTCCTCCGAAAAACATATCAAAGATGTCCATGGGGGAGCCAAAACCACCACCTGCTCCACCTTATTTAATTGCCTGTTCTCCTCCTTTGTCATATAATTCCCTTTTCTTTGCATCAGAGAGCACTTCGTAAAGTTGAGAAATCTGTTTAAATTTCTCACCTTCATTTGGATTCTTATCAGAGTGGTACTTCAAGGCCAGTTTCCTGTAAGCCTTTTTCAATTATTCTTGGGTGGCATTGGGTTTGACCCCCAAAACATCATAGTACGTGGTTTCTTTCACCATTTTCTACAGCCGGTGAGCTGGCCGATGCTGGTGTGGGGGAGC
>SJYW01017846.1:349676-363055 GCA_006410735.1 Raphicerus campestris | reverse complement strand
TCCCTGGGTTGGGAAGATCCCCTGGATTAGGAAACAGCAACCCGCTCCAGTATTCTTGCCAGAAGAATCCCATGGACAGAGGAGCCTGGTGGGCTGCAATCCATGGTGTCACAAAGAATCGGATACAACTGAACACTGAGCACTGCTGTTATTATTGTTGTTGTTATTATTATTGTTATATTGTATTACTGTGTTTGTTTTTCTCATAATTATCATAACTAGGTTTGTCTAGCTACTAGCTAAAATATGTTGACTATGCCTACCAACATTCTGTCCCACGTTAGCCACCTTCCAAGGCCACCTAGGTGGATTTTCTTGCCCTAATGAATGTACCATTATAATTTAGTCCCAGATTTCTAGATAATCTTTTAAAAAACAATATCCTGAGTAGCCACAGGTATATATGTATGAATATGAGCACATGTGTACACACATGTGCATACATGCATGAATATGTACACAAACACATGTTTTGTGAACAATGGAAAGGTAAGTATTTCAATTGAATCAATTGATGTTGGTGAGCTTCTGAAAGCGGGCAATCCCAGCTGTCCAATTATTGCAGGCAACCTGCCCCCACATATTCACTGCACAAAAATCATGTCAAGTGCACTTGGAAACAACCCTAGGCTGCAGCACACTGAGAAAGAGAAGCTGGGAGTTGGACTCGCTGGCTTTGGGCTGCCCAGCACAGCCTGGAATGCATGTGTGGTCTCTGATTCCACCTCTAGATACTGCAGGGAAGAGTCTGTAATTGAAAAAGCCTGCCCAAGCAGAAAGTCTGCCTTGTTTAATAAACAGTGTCCTCTGAAGAAGTTCAAATTTTACCAGAGGAGAAATGCAGCCTCCCGTGTTACCATCATTGTTTTAGAACTAGCTGAAACAGATCTAGGTTCCAGCCGCGTTCTTTCCCTTACAGCTTTACCTGTACAATTTGGCAGCTAAACAGATGCTGCTAAGTCACTTCAGTCGTGTCCGACTCTGTGGGACCCATAGACGGCAGCCCACCGGGCTCCCCCATCCCTGGGATTCTCCAGGCAAGAATACTGTAGTGCGTTGCCATTTCCTTCTCCAATGCATGAAAGTGAAAAGTGAAAGTGAAGTTGCTTCGCTCAGTCGTGTCCAACTCTTAGCGACCCCATGGACTGCAGCCCACCAGGCTCCTCCATCCATTGGATTTTCCAGGCAAGAGTACTGGGGTGGGGTGCCACTGCCTTCCCCTAAATAGATGCTAAATATCTAAAATTAAACATGCCTGCCATCAGTCCACAGAGAAGGCAATGGCACCCCACTCCAGTACTCTTGCCTGGAAAATCCCATGGACGGAGGAGCCTGGAGGGCTGCAGTCCATGGGATCGCTGAGGGTCAGACACAACTGAGTGACTTCCCTTTCACTTTTCACTTTCATTCACTGGAGAAGGAAATGGCAACACACTCCAGTGTTCTTGCCTGGAAAATCCCAGGGACAGAGGAGCCTGGTGAGCTGCCGTCTAAGGGGTCGCACAGAGTCGGACATGACTGAAGTGACTTAGCAGCAGCTGCAGCAGCAGCCAGCAATCCAATGGTCAGAACTTTCTTGGCTTTAAGGTAAATGATCAATGTGCTCTTTCTTCATCCCTTTTTCTTCATCACTACCATCTCTAATCATGCTTAGCCGGGGGGGAAAGGGAGAAAGAAACAGAGGTGTTTATCTTCACTCAGCAATTTCATCATTTCTATCAGATGGGAGGAGCAAAAATAATAAGTTGGAAGATTTCAAATGAAAAAGTTATAGAGCAGAGCACGTGGTTGCTAACGCATTTGGTAAATGTCAGGGAGGTGGGAATTATGCATAAATACCAAATTTCCATGATAGGAAAGTGAACAGCTCGTTTAAGGACTGCAGATTCAATGCTGGAAATCACATCACTCTGAACAGGTATACAGTATTATATTCCAATTGAAAAAGGAATAGCATGTGAAAGCATTGAGCAAAAAAGGTAGCAGAAGACTATTGCATCTTTAATAGGATTTTTGATTCAAATGTGCTGAGCCAAACCATTTAAAACTGCATTTGAATAGTGAACAGATAACATCATCATTTAAAAAAAAAAAAAACCTGCCCACTTGTGCCAGATCAACAGAGGGCCTACAAAATAAAAACAGGGAGAAGGAGGTATTAGCTCTGAATAGAAAATAAAATTAGATGTGACTTCTCAGCCCTGAGGCCTTCTTCAGGCCTCAAAAAGGTAAAGCAAGGTGAAAACCATCTTTTGTTAGCACAACTCCAAGAAGATTTCAGAGTCTGGAGGTCCTCCCTCTTCAAAGTATCGTTATCAAAGGTGGATTTAATTTTGGTGACAATTTATCTCGCTTCTTCCACAAAATTGTTTTAGTCTTATTCATCAGTTTACATTATTGGTATTGAATATGTGAGATCAGGTAAAAGGAAAGAGAACATGTGATCGAGGTGGAGAACAATGCAACCAGGGGCAGACCCTCTAGCATTAAAATGCCCATAATTCAAGTGTAGAAAGAAGGTGTCTGAGGAAAGCCAATGGACCATAGGAACCACTGACCCTGCTAGCAAACCCTCTGTTTCCTCCCAAATGAATCCTTCTGTCTGGCCAAGTTGCTGCCTAACTGAAGACTAGGCAGCTAGCTTTGGTGTGCTGACTTCCCTACAGTCTGTGTTTTCCTAAAGTCTTTTTTGAAACAGTATTTCTCCATATAGAGTATACAGATCCAGTGCTCTGGGACCTTTGTCTACTTTAATTAGCATTCTTCAAGAGAAATTCATACAGAAGGGAAAGAATTCCTTGAGTAAGTGAAAGCATAAATGGCTGTCAACTGAGAAATTCCTCAGATTTTTAGTGGAACTTCTGAGCCTAGGATTTTCTGATCTGCTCATTAAGCAACCTCATTTTTCTCTTCTCTCCTTAGAGTATCTCAATGGCTTGCAATCAAGGCTTATGTCTTTGAGAAAAGCATCACTATTGAGGGTTGGAATTTTACACCTGGAAAGACTGACATGGAGGTCTCTGGTATATCTCAGGTAGAAGACACACAGTCTGAAGCTTTGGGAAAACTATAGCTTGCCCGTGAAACAGATAGAAGCGTGATCAGAATCAACACAGCAGAGACATGAGGTCATGTTTTTCTTACATGATTGTAATAAGGAAGAACAAATCTGACTTCATATTGGAGTCACACACTTCTTACACACACCAAGTGTCAAAATATGCTGGTACCAGCTACTCGCTGGTATACCAGGTATCCAGCTAGTTCAGAAACCTGATGAATTTCCTGCTGGATTAATCTTTCAGGTCCTAAAATATATTCTTCAGAGACTGATACTTGGAATCACAAGAGCTCATCTGGCCCAGTGATTTCTATTCCAATAGTCTCTGGACTCACTTGACCCAGAAACACCTACAAAAGCAGCAGACAAAAATCAGTATTGTTAACAAAAGCCCCTTAGTGGGCATTAGGCATGCAACTTGCACTAGTCCTCTAATGTAATCCATCACCTAATTACCAAATAAACCGCAACAGTTGAACCCTGCACTTGCTTTCATGAAGTCTAAAGATACTACTTCCTAATGATAGCTCAGTCAGCAAAGAACCTACATGAAATGCAAGAGACCTGGTTTCTATCCCTGGGTCAGGAAGATCCCATGGAGAAGGAAATGGCAACTCCCTCCAGTATTCTTGCCTGAAGAATCCAATGGACAGAGGAGCCCGGCGGGCTACAGTCCATGGGGTCACAGGAGTCAGACATGATTTAGCAACTAAACAACAGCAGCAACAGCAGCAGAGGTATAAAGAGTCACGGGATGCCAGTTTTGTCATATGTATTTTATTTTCAGTCCCACAAAACACATTTAAGCTCTGTGTTGAAGAGCTATAGGGTTTAGATCAGCATGTGTGTTCCATGGAATGATATCATCTCCAAGGAGGCAAAATCTGATTCTTGAGAACACAAAATCCTTATATATTACATTGGTTTGTGGTCCTCTAAAGGGCCATAGTACATAAACAGATACATAGCATATCCATGGTATTAAAATTTTATGGAGCTGGGGAAGTAATAATAGAAGGAGAAAAAAATGTCTCCAAAGGTTTCTTAGAAAAAGAAAACAATTAAAATGTTTAGAAATATCAGGAAGTTGAAGAAGTTGGGTATGGATAAATGCAACCATTTGTAGCTACAGCTAAGTTGTGCCTGTGTTAAAATACGGTATGGCCATAATTTTTCAAGACAAAGCATAAATCTAGGTATTTAGAAAAAATTTCCCAGTTTTTTAATGTTAGTTTGTTTTGAAAGAAAATCAGCAAGAGTCCTTTGTACTTTGTAAGCCAAAGAAAATATATCTCCAGGGCCATGTGGCCCACCAGATGTCAGAGTACAGTCCATATCCTCAGGGGAAATTTGAAGGAATGGTTATGTCCTTAGAGCATTTGGTGGTTACTAATCAGTTAAATTAGACAAAGAGCAAAAGCATTATTCATGTTGTACTCTTTTAAGAAAAATGTTCACCGTTTACTCCATAAGTGAAACCATTTGCCCATTGGCAAATTTTAAGAAACATTTTTCTGGCTTTTCAATATTTACCAAGGTGTCAATAATTTTTGCAAAGGGGCCTTAGTCATTCCAAAGCTATTTTTAAATTAACAGAACAATTCTCCCGTGAGAAGCATGCCGTGATCCATTCAAGCTTTGAAAGTTGCGCTTTTCAAACTAGCAAACCCAGCTCCTGCATAAGAAGAGATTTGTTTATTCTGCTTATCTCAAGCCACAGAGAATACTGTCCCTGTCTTTAAATGGTCAGATTTCTGCATACCATATCTTAATTCTGCATTAGAAAGATAACTCCAAAAAGTTAGAGACTGTTTACTGAAGTTGTTATATTCACACAAAAGGATGTTAAATATTTGATGATAATCTCCCCGCTCTTTGAATTAATATGAGTGCCAATCTAAACAGCACATGTTGAACAAAAATTTTATTTTAATTGCATTCCCATGTTCCCTTCCCTTCACATATATTCTAAGAAGAAAATTAAAGTCTGCTCTAAAAAGTATGTCTTCCCGCCTCTAAATGACATGAAGACATTAGTTTTGCTTTAATCACTCTTCATTTGAGCAGCTTAGGAAGGCTCAGCATGAATTTTTTATGTATCAGATCTCTTTTTCCACCTCCTCAATCCTTTCCTGCTGTTTTCTGCGTTTCTCCCCCCATTTATCCAAGTCATCCTTGACTTTGGATAATCTATTTCCTCCAAGATATTTGACGGGTTTGTAAAGTATTTTTACTCCCAGTTAGCTGGAACACAATGCTGAGGATATAGGAATATTGGTAAACTCAGCAATTCAACAGGCAAAAATAGAAAGAAAGTGTCAAAGTCGTGGAGGATTTTGGAAACTCTTCTGATGCATTCCCACTGGGCTCCAAGAGGCCCTGACGAGTCTGAGGAGCACTTTCATATCCAAGATGGACAAGAACTTTGTTATTTCCTCTGTGTGCTCACCTAGAGGAGTTGAGTTTGGGAATTAAAATTTAATAAAGGATCAAGTTTGAAATTCTGTACCGTGTCCAATACTTATAAATATACCACACAGATATTATCTAGGTATTATAAATAATACATGTAATGTTGATTAAAATTTTGATGTAAATTTCTAAAAACTTTATTAAAGTTGTAAAATAACTGACATGGGCTGTTTACAGTTGGGTGACAACTTAATTAATCAGTTGCTGTCTCCCCTGCAATAAAGATGAGAAGTGCATAGTCTCCACTTTATTTTTATCCCTGAAGAATGAGCCAGAAAACACAAAATTATCTCCCTTTTAAAACACCAAATTACCTTCCTTTCAAAACAATATGAGTATTAACTGTGAAGCATGATGGTACATAATCTTTGCCTAGACCAATAATTAATCTGGAAAATACAACTCTCTGACATTCGACTGGTAAAGAGCTAAGGGGCTAAACAGGGAACACTTATGCACACTCAGTCCAGAAATGATCCTTTATGTCTTGATACAGAGAAAATTTTCAGTTTTCAGGTCGCTAAGCAATTTAATTCTGTGTTAGAGATAAAAATTAAGAGCACAAAGCATTAACACATACAAAAAAAAAAAAAAAACCTATATGTACAAATACATTGCACACTGCTAGTTTCAAGATTCTTGCTTAATGAGACTTTTGCCTTTTTAAATGAGAAATCCTAGAACAATACTGAAAATAAGATGATGTTGAAACTAATATAGATAGTTGTTTGTCACTTTATTATTGCCTTTTTCCAAGAGTTTTGATACAAATAAAATGCTGTTGACTTGGGAATTATAAAATACTAGTTCTTGAGGGAAAGTGTAATCATTGAAGCAGGATCCATCCATTCATTCATTCATATAAGTTTACCACTATAGCAGGCATCAGGAGAGTTATAAGGGTCAACTAGATGCAATTCCACCAAAAGGAGTTTACAGAGTAATAGGCAAGATGCATCAGGGACACAGACAACTTTGTAGCACAGAGACTGAACCAAACACACTTGAATTCAAATGCCCCCTCCATTTGACCTCTCTGGTGCTCAATTTCCTCATCTATAAAGTATGAATAGCAATATCACTTACATCGAAAATTTGTTATATGGTTTCAGTGAGATAATTCATGATAAATATGGAGCTCAATATCAAATATATATTAAGTTCTCTACAAAAAGTTAATTCTTCTTTATCCTGTAATTGTAGTGCTATTGTGAATGTGGTTGTTGTCAAAGAAGTAATTGCCAAGTCCTGAGCTCTTAGCATATCACAAGGAAAACCTGCTTAATCAATACACAGATCTACATCCTTTCAAAGCACCATGATTATCCTGGCTTTCCCTCTGGGCTCAGCCATGTATAATAACTATCTCTTTAAACCTTCAAATCTGATTCATGTTGCTGCCTACCAGCATTAAACAAGAGATGTGAATTCACCATTAAACAAAATAAATATGTGCTTAGGGTACAAAGGGAAGGGAAGAAAGGCTCCGCAGAGTTTTTCTCCCTAGCTAACGTGCCCTTAACTCTTTCACAGTCAATCTTAACTTTACTGGGGGTTTTTCTTTATCATTGTCTTTGTCATGTTTAACTTTATATTACTTAAAAAAAAAAAAAGTTTTGTTGGACATGGTGAGTAATTAAAGTTTAAAATTTTGGTTTGAAGGTGTGCTTAGACATAATATTTGTTTCCATTTCATGAAAACTTTGTTTGTAAACACAGCTGGCTGGATCTGGCTAGCATTTAACTCATCAGCTGATTGTGTAGCCCATACTTAAGCTTCTTATTGTAAGTGATGGAAGGGCAAAGCTGAGAACCATTGCTTATCTGGTCTTGGGGCATTACTTGGCCTTCCTCCAGCCGTGTTGTCAAACATGGGGCTATACAACCTCTCTTGTCTTGTATCCTGATAAAGATTTTCCCATATACATGTGAGTCTGACTCTTCTTGCCCAGAGGGCAAAACATTCACTGTTTTCATGAAGTTCAAATTTTCAAGGACCACTCAACATTGTCCAATCCAGCCTCCTATTGGAGGTCTTAATCCCCTTTCTCTTTTCGCTACTAATCCACATCAGTCGTGTCCGACTCTGTGTGACCCCATAGACAGCAGCCCACCAGACTCCCTGTCCCTGGGATTCTCCGAGCAAGAACACTGGAGTGGGTTGCCATTCCCTTCTCCAATGCATGAAAGTGAAAAGTGAAAGTGAAGTCGCTCAGTCGTGTCCAACTCTTAGCGACCCCGCGGACTGCAGCCCACCAGGCTCCTCCATCCATGGGATTTCCCAGGCAAGAGTGCTGGAGTGGGGTGTCAGTGCTTTCTCTTTTCAGTTGCCTTATAAATCTCTAGTCCTGCTGTGCTCTGCTACTTACTGTTACTGCAGCGTTTTGAAGGGCCTTTGAAGTCCCTCTATTGTAGCCCTAATCAGTTTGCATGTCACTATCGGTTTATGTGTTTATCCCTTCAAGTTTATACCACACTCATCTTTCTGTCTTTAACAATTGACTCACACATACATAGTGAATGCGTAATAAATATTTTGAACAAATGANTCCCATGGAGAAGGAAATGGCAACTCCCTCCAGTATTCTTGCCTGAAGAATCCAATGGACAGAGGAGCCCGGCGGGCTACAGTCCATGGGGTCACAGGAGTCAGACATGATTTAGCAACTAAACAACAGCAGCAACAGCAGCAGAGGTATAAAGAGTCACGGGATGCCAGTTTTGTCATATGTATTTTATTTTCAGTCCCACAAAACACATTTAAGCTCTGTGTTGAAGAGCTATAGGGTTTAGATCAGCATGTGTGTTCCATGGAATGATATCATCTCCAAGGAGGCAAAATCTGATTCTTGAGAACACAAAATCCTTATATATTACATTGGTTTGTGGTCCTCTAAAGGGCCATAGTACATAAACAGATACATAGCATATCCATGGTATTAAAATTTTATGGAGCTGGGGAAGTAATAATAGAAGGAGAAAAAAATGTCTCCAAAGGTTTCTTAGAAAAAGAAAACAATTAAAATGTTTAGAAATATCAGGAAGTTGAAGAAGTTGGGTATGGAAAAATGCAACCATTTGTAGCTACAGCTAAGTTGTGCCTGTGTTAAAATACGGTATGGCCATAATTTTTCAAGACAAAGCATAAATCTAGGTATTTAGAAAAAATTTCCCAGTTTTTTAATGTTAGTTTGTTTTGAAAGAAAATCAGCAAGAGTCCTTTGTACTTTGTAAGCCAAAGAAAATATATCTCCAGGGCCATGTGGCCCACCAGATGTCAGAGTACAGTCCATATCCTCAGGGGAAATTTGAAGGAATGGTTATGTCCTTAGAGCATTTGGTGGTTACTAATCAGTTAAATTAGACAAAGAGCAAAAGCATTATTCATGTTGTACTCTTTTAAGAAAAATGTTCACCGTTTACTCCATAAGTGAAACCATTTGCCCATTGGCAAATTTTAAGAAACATTTTTCTGGCTTTTCAATATTTACCAAGGTGTCAATAATTTTTGCAAAGGGGCCTTAGTCATTCCAAAGCTATTTTTAAATTAACAGAACAATTCTCCCATGAGAAGCATGCCGTGATCCATTCAAGCTTTGAAAGTTGCGCTTTTCAAACTAGCAAACCCAGCTCCTGCATAAGAAGAGATTTGTTTATTCTGCTTATCTCAAGCCACAGAGAATACTGTCCCTGTCTTTAAATGGTCAGATTTCTGCATACCATATCTTAATTCTGCATTAGAAAGATAACTCCAAAAAGTTAGAGACTGTTTACTGAAGTTGTTATATTCACACAAAAGGATGTTAAATATTTGATGATAATCTCCCCGCTCTTTGAATTAATATGAGTGCCAATCTAAACAGCACATGTTGAACAAAAATTTTATTTTAATTGCATTCCCATGTTCCCTTCCCTTCACATATATTCTAAGAAGAAAATTAAAGTCTGCTCTAAAAAGTATGTCTTCCCGCCTCTAAATGACATGAAGACATTAGTTTTGCTTTAATCACTCTTCATTTGAGCAGCTTAGGAAGGCTCAGCATGAATTTTTTATGTATCAGATCTCTTTTTCCACCTCCTCAATCCTTTCCTGCTGTTTTCTGCGTTTCTCCCCCCATTTATCCAAGTCATCCTTGACTTTGGATAATCTATTTCCTCCAAGATATTTGACGGGTTTGTAAAGTATTTTTACTCCCAGTTAGCTGGAACACAAAGCTGAGGATATAGGAATATTGGTAAACTCAGCAATTCAACAGGCAAAAATAGAAAGAAAGTGTCAAAGTCGTGGAGGATTTTGGAAACTCTTCTGATGCATTCCCACTGGGCTCCAAGAGGCCCTGACGAGTCTGAGGAGCACTTTCATATCCAAGATGGACAAGAACTTTGTTATTTCCTCTGTGTGCTCACCTAGAGGAGTTGAGTTTGGGAATTAAAATTTAATAAAGGATCAAGTTTGAAATTCTGTACCGTGTCCAATACTTATAAATATACCACACAGATATTATCTAGGTATTATAAATAATACATGTAATGTTGATTAAAATTTTGATGTAAATTTCTAAAAACTTTATTAAAGTTGTAAAATAACTGACATGGGCTGTTTACAGTTGGGTGACAACTTAATTAATCAGTTGCTGTCTCCCCTGCAATAAAGATGAGAAGTGCATAGTCTCCACTTTATTTTTATCCCTGAAGAATGAGCCAGAAAACACAAAATTATCTCCCTTTTAAAACACCAAATTACCTTCCTTTCAAAACAATATGAGTATTAACTGTGAAGCATGATGGTACATAATCTTTGCCTAGACCAATAATTAATCTGGAAAATACAACTCTCTGACATTCGACTGGTAAAGGGCTAAGGGGCTAAACAGGGAACACTTATGCACACTCAGTCCAGAAATGATCCTTTATGTCTTGATACAGAGAAAATTTTCAGTTTTCAGGTCGCTAAGCAATTTAATTCTGTGTTAGAGATAAAAATTAAGAGCACAAAGCATTAACACATACAAAAAAAAAACACCTATATATACAAATACATTGCACACTGCTAGTTTCAAGATTCTTGCTTAATGAGACTTTTGCCTTTTTAAATGAGAAATCCTAGAACAATACTGAAAATAAGATGATGTTGAAACTAATATAGATAGTTGTTTGTCACTTTATTATTGCCTTTTTCCAAGAGTTTTGATACAAATAAAATGCTGTTGACTTGGGAATTATAAAATACTAGTTCTTGAGGGAAAGTGTAATCATTGAAGCAGGATCCATCCATTCATTCATTCATATAAGTTTACCACTATAGCAGGCATCAGGAGAGTTATAAGGGTCAACTAGATGCAATTCCACCAAAAGGAGTTTACAGAGTAATAGGCAAGATGCATCAGGGACACAGACAACTTTGTAGCACAGAGACTGAACCAAACACACTTGAATTCAAATGCCCCCTCCATTTGACCTCCCTGGTGCTCAATTTCCTCATCTATAAAGTATGAATAGCAATATCACTTACATTGAAAATTTGTTATATGGTTTCAGTGAGATAATTCATGATAAATATGGAGCTCAATATCAAATATATATTAAGTTCTCTACAAAAAGTTAATTCTTCTTTATCCTGTAATTGTAGTGCTATTGTGAATGTGGTTGTTGTCAAAGAAGTAATTGCCAAGTCCTGAGCTCTTAGCATATCACAAGGAAAACCTGCTTAATCAATACACAGATCTACATCCTTTCAAAGCACCATGATTATCCTGGCTTTCCCTCTGGGCTCAGCCATGTATAATAACTATCTCTTTAAACCTTCAAATCTGATTCATGTTGCTGCCTACCAGCATTAAACAAGAGATGTGAATTCACCATTAAACAAAATAAATATGTGCTTAGGGTACAAAGGGAAGGGAAGAAAGGCACCGCAGAGTTTTTCTCCCTAGCTAACGTGCCCTTAACTCTTTCACAGTCAATCTTAACTTTACTGGGGGTTTTTCTTTATCATTGTCTTTGTCATGTTTAACTTTATATTACTTAAAAAAAAAAAAGGTTTTGTTGGACATGGTGAGTAATTAAAGTTTAAAATTTTGGTTTGAAGGTGTGCTTAGACATAATATTTGTTTCCATTTCATGAAAACTTTGTTTGTAAACACAGCTGGCTGGATCTGGCTAGCATTTAACTCATCAGCTGATTGTGTAGCCCATACTTAAGCTTCTTATTGTAAGTGATGGAAGGGCAAAGCTGAGAACCATTGCTTATCTGGTCTTGGGGCATTACTTGGCCTTCCTCCAGCCGTGTTGTCAAACATGGGGCTATACAACCTCTCTTGTCTTGTATCCTGATAAAGATTTTCCCATATACATGTGAGTCTGACTCTTCTTGCCCAGAGGGCAAAACATTCACTGTTTTCATGAAGTTCAAATTTTCAAGGACCACTCAACATTGTCCAATCCAGCCTCCTATTGGAGGTCTTAATCCCCTTTCTCTTTTCGCTACTAATCCACATCAGTCGTGTCCGACTCTGTGTGACCCCATAGACAGCAGCCCACCAGACTCCCTGTCCCTGGGATTCTCCGAGCAAGAACACTGGAGTGGGTTGCCATTCCCTTCTCCAATGCATGAAAGTGAAAAGTGAAAGTGAAGTCGCTCAGTCGTGTCCAACTCTTAGCGACCCCGCGGACTGCAGCCCACCAGGCTCCTCCATCCATGGGATTTCCCAGGCAAGAGTGCTGGAGTGGGGTGTCAGTGCTTTCTCTTTTCAGTTGCCTTATAAATCTCTAGTCCTGCTGTGCTCTGCTACTTACTGTTACTGCAGCGTTTTGAAGGGCCTTTGAAGTCCCTCTATTGTAGCCCTAATCAGTTTGCATGTCACTATCGGTTTATGTGTTTATCCCTTCAAGTTTATACCACACTCATCTTTCTGTCTTTAACAATTGACTCACACATACATAGTGAATGCGTAATAAATATTTTGAACAAATGAATTAATAATTTAATTCAAAAATCAATCAAAGTAGCTGAAAGCATATTTAATGCTTTTTATCAAGGTTCTAATTAGATCGAGCCTTAAGAGTCTAGTCAATCACAGAGATAGTCTCTTAGCAAAATCCCTTCATCACTGAAGTTTCTAGACCTGAAAGGCCAAGTTTGATGGCTGATAAATCTCAGAAAATTAATAGTGCCCAAGATATTCATCCTCTCAGACAACATGAAAATCAGTTAGAATATTCTGGGTCACTCAGATTGCCACCTTCTCTTGCAGTTGATTCTGATGACGTTAGTTAAATATCAGTTTACCTTAGATTCTCATCTTCAACTATTCCACCTTCTGCATTTCTTTCCAGCTAAACAGGTCAATGCAACTGTCTATTCTTGCAGATTTTTACCAGTTCTCCATATATCCATGTCCGAGGGCAGCTCTCAGTCCTCATATGTATCTAAGTGCAGGATGTGGTATAGTTTATTACTTTCTGCTCCTTAAAACATTGTCTTCACTTAATCACTTCTTTTTTGGCTGGTTTCTCCTTATCCCCCTTACCCTCCAAACACAGGAAACTCTTCCCTATCATCATTCACTTTAGACATCTCATTTATTCTCATGGTTTTAAATACCAACTATATATGGAACCTGGAGGAGGAAATGGCAACCCACTCCAGTATTATTGCCTGGGAAATCCCATAAACAGAAGAGTGTGGTAGGCTACAATCTATGGGGTTGCAAGAGTCAGACATGACTCAACAGCTAAACCCCCACGTGTAGGTAAAATATCTCCACATGGAGAAGGCAGTGGCACCCCACTCCAGTACTCTTGCCTGGAAAATCCCATGGACGGAGGAGCCTGGTGGGCTGCAGTC
>SJYW01017846.1:334873-348744 GCA_006410735.1 Raphicerus campestris | reverse complement strand
CCCTGTCCCTGGGATTCTCCGAGCAAGAACACTGGAGTGGGTTGCCATTCCCTTCTCCAATGCATGAAAGTGAAAAGTGAAAGTGAAGTCACTCAGTCGTGTCCAACTCTTAGCGACCCCACGGACTGCAGCCCACCAGGCTCCTCCATCCATGGGATTTCCCAGGCAAGAGTGCTGGAGTGGGGTGTCAGTGCTTTCTCTTTTCAGTTGCCTTATAAATCTCTAGTCCTGCTGTGCTCTGCTACTTACTGTTACTGCAGCGTTTTGAAGGGCCTTTGAAGTCCCTCTATTGTAGCCCTAATCAGTTTGCATGTCACTATCGGTTTATGTGTTTATCCCTTCAAGTTTATACCACACTCATCTTTCTGTCTTTAACAATTGACTCACACATACATAGTGAATGCGTAATAAATATTTTGAACAAATGAATTAATAATTTAATTCAAAAATCAATCAAAGTAGCTGAAAGCATATTTAATGCTTTTTATCAAGGTTCTAATTAGATCGAGCCTTAAGAGTCTAGTCAATCACAGAGATAGTCTCTTAGCAAAATCCCTTCATCACTGAAGTTTCTAGACCTGAAAGGCCAAGTTTGATGGCTGATAAATCTCAGAAAATTAATAGTGCCCAAGATATTCATCCTCTCAGACAACATGAAAATCAGTTAGAATATTCTGGGTCACTCAGATTGCCACCTTCTCTTGCAGTTGATTCTGATGACGTTAGTTAAATATCAGTTTACCTTAGATTCTCATCTTCAACTATTCCACCTTCTGCATTTCTTTCCAGCTAAACAGGTCAATGCAACTGTCTATTCTTGCAGATTTTTACCAGTTCTCCATATATCCATGTCCGAGGGCAGCTCTCAGTCCTCATATGTATCGAAGTGCAGGATGTGGTATAGTTTATTACTTTCTGCTCCTTAAAACATTGTCTTCACTTAATCACTTCTTTTTTGGCTGGTTTCTCCTTATCCCCCTTACCCTCCAAACACAGGAAACTCTTCCCTATCATCATTCACTTTAGACATCTCATTTATTCTCATGGTTTTAAATACCAACTATATATGGAACCTGGAGGAGGAAATGGCAACCCACTCCAGTATTATTGCCTGGGAAATCCCATAAACAGAAGAGTGTGGTAGGCTACAATCTATGGGGTTGCAAGAGTCAGACATGACTCAACAGCTAAACCCCCACGTGTAGGTAAAATATCTCCACATGGAGAAGGCAGTGGCACCCCACTCCAGTACTCTTGCCTGGAAAATCCCATGGACGGAGGAGCCTGGTGGGCTGCCGTCTATGGGGTTGCACAGAGTTGGACACGACTGAAGAGACTTAGCAGCAGCAGCAGCAGCAGACACCTAACAAACAGGCATCTCTAACCTATCACGTCTAAAATTAAGCCTCATTCTTCCTGCCTCATGATAACAACTCTTCTCTTTTTTGTGATTACTCAGTTCAAACTCCTTGGAATCACCCCTTACTCCTGTCTTCCCCTCATCTACTCTCCTCATCATGTCTACTCTAACTGTAAATCCTACTGATTCTACCCCAAAATACACCAGCATTGACCGCTTCTCCCTACTTCCACCCTGGTCCAAAAAGCATCACCTCCGGCTTAGATTATTATGTTAGTTCCCTAGCTAGGCTTCCTGCATCTGTCTGTCCTCCCTCTAGAGTCTATTCTCAACATATTAACAAACAAAGTGATGCAGTGAGCTAGATGATGTCACCTTGCTGTTCAAACCTTCTGACAGTCCCACAACTCATCAGAACCAAAGGTGACATTTTTACAATGGCCCCTAAGACTCTGCAAGATCTGTTTCCTGTCACCTCTCACCTCTACGGCCTCATCTCCTACCATCACCTCCTCGTTCTGTTCCAGCCACACTGACATCTTGTTCTTCCTGAAACACATCTGTGTCTAGAGCAGGATTTGCCCCCTGCGGATATGTGATAACCATTTATGGAAGGAAGGAAAGAAGAAAGGGAGGGAGGGAGGAAGGAAGAAAAGAAGGCAAGAAGGAAGGAAAGGGAGAAATGGAAAATTGTTCAAACATAAACACAAAATGCCCTCGAAAGCAAAGTGGCTGCTTTTAAAATAATACGCTCTGTTATTTTAATAGTCAACAGAAATACTCTTTAGAATATGTCTTTGCAGAATTTGGATTTTGATACTAACTGTAAGACTAAATTGTAGGTTTGTAACCATCCATACTATTCAGGGTTTTCAGAAAATTATCTAAGTGTCCAAAGGCAAATGGAAGGGATCCATTAAAGATCCTAAGAATGATTTCAGAAATAATCAAGGCATTTTATACAACAGGAAAAAATATTCTGGAGGATTATGTAGAGGAGCACAGACCTTTATTTCGTGGACAAATCAAAACTTCAGTGCTGAAGAAATTGATGTTATGTCAGGGAAGAAGTATACAGCTTAAGAGGAAAAAAGAGGTTGCTGCTGCTGCTGCTGCTGAGTCGCTTCAGTCATGTCCAACTCTGTGCAGCCCCACAGATGGCAGCCCACCAGGATCCCCCATCAGAGAAGACAAATGAACAACTTCTGATATGAGATAAAGAATTCAGAATAAGTATGTAGAAACTTGTAGTTGACACAGACTGTGTCAAACCTCACAGACTGACTTTAAAGGCATTCTCATTGTGCTACAGAAAACTTGCATCTAGATTTGTGAAACTTCAGTTACTGAAATCTTAACAACTTTTATACTATTTAAAAAAAAAAAAGGCATCATGACCTCAAATCCCATAAACTGGGGAAATAAAGTAAACGAGGTCTGAACAATGAGCTGAAAGATTCTGCAAAGATCCAAGACACTGTGAATAGATCTCTACGAGAATGAGAAGAAAAAGGCTGATGTCACCTATTGAGGACAAAATTTAAAGTGACTATTCAATATTTTATGTAATTGCTTAGAGTGCACCGAATATGACATCGCATCACGGTGGCTCCTTTTTCCTGTCTGTCTAGTCCACTTCCGTGGTTTATCCAGATAACTAAAGCTTACATGATTAAGTCATCAGGTTTTTGCTTAAGTATGCCTAAAGTATATTAGTTCCTTGCCTACATTTTCAAGCAGAATTCACTGAACATAATTTAACTTATTTCTGATGCCTTAGCTGTTGTCAAGGAGACATTCTGATGTGTGTGTACATGCAGGCATGCTCAGTCGCAACGTCATGTCTGACTCTTGGTGACCCCATGGACTGAGCCTGCCAGCCTCCTCGATCCATGGAATTTCCCAGGCAAGAATACTGCAGTGGGTTGTCATTTCCTTCTCCAGAGGATCTTCCCTACCCAGGGATTGAATCTGCATCTCCTGCATTAGCAGGCAGCCTCTTTACCACTGAGCCACCAGGGAAGTCCACAGTTTGATGTAGCAATTAAGAACTGGACTTTTTCCAGCTTTATTAACAAGTAATTGACAATTAAAACAGTATGATATTTAAGATATTCACCATGGTGATATGATATACATATATGTGATATAAATATACATTGTACAAGGATTCCACCATCTAATTAATTAAGATATGCATGTTTGGGGGGTGGTTTTAGTGAAAACATCCAAGTTCTACTCTCTTAGAAAGCTTTGATTATATAACTTACATAACAAAATATTATGTAATAAGTTATATATAGTATATAATACAAGATATACAATGTTAGATAGATATATAATGTTACAACTATAGTCACCATGTAATACATTAAATCCCCCTCATTTTATAGCTGAAAAGTTAGTACCCATTTACCAATCTTTCTCTATTTCCTCTGCTTCTGATAAACCCCAACCCCTGAGCTTCTGGCAACCACTTTCTACCCTCTTCCTAAGAGTTAGACTTTTTTTTTTCTTTTAAGAGTCCACATATGGGGATTTCCCTGGTGGTCCAGTGGATAAGTCTCCACGCTTCCGATGAAGGGGCTGGGGTTCAAACCCTAGTCGGGGAACTAGGTCCCAAAGGCCCCAACTGAGAATTCATATGCCACAACTAAAATCTGGTGCAGCCAAATAAATAAATATTTTTTAAGTCCACATATGAGTGATATCATGCTGTATTTGTCTTTCTCTGTTTAGTTTCTTTTAGCATAATGCCCTCAGATTCCATCCATGTTGTCATGTTGCTGCTGCTGCTGCTGCTGCTGCTGCTGCTGCTGCTGCTAAGTCACTTCAGTCGTGTCCAACCCTGTGTGACCCCAGAGAAGGCAGCCCACTAGGCTCCGCCATCCCTGGGATTCTCCAGGCAAGAACACTGGAGTGGGTTGCCATTTCCTTCTCCAGTGCAGGAAAGTGAAAAGGGAAATAAGTCGCTCAGTCATGTCCAACTCTTTGCAACCCCATGGACTGCAGCCCACCAGGCTCCTCCATCCATGGGATTTTCCAGGCAAGAGTACTGGAGTGGGTTGCCATTGCCTTCTCCACCATGTTGTCACAAATGACAGCATTTATTTTTTATGGCTATATAAATTCCACTGTATATATATATATCTTTCTTATCTATTCATCCACTGATAGATCCTTAGGTTTACATATCTTGACTACTGAAACAATACACTTGAAGTAAGGTGGCTCAAGAAGTTGCCAGGATCTGAAAGGATACTTTGCAACAAATAACAAAACAAAAGTTTTCACTAAAAATAATGTCTCCAGTTATAGAAGGTTCCTGATGATTCACAGGACATCCAGTCAGAGGCTGNGATGCTAAAGCTGAAACTCCAGTACTTTGGCCACCTCATGAGAAGAGTTGACTCATTGGAAAAGACTCTGATGCTGGGAATCTTGTGGCCAGGAAGAGAAGGGGATGACAGAGGATGAGATGGCTGGATGGCATCACTGACTCAATGGACATGAGTCTGAGTAAACTGCAGGAGTTGGTAATGGACAGGGAGGCCTGGTGTGCTGCAATTCATGGGGTTGTAAAGAGTTGGACACTACTGAGCAACTGAACTGAACTGAACATCTGGAAGCTCATGGTTCACGTATTGCTGAAGCCTGGCTTGGAGAATTTTGAGCATTACTTTACCAGCGTGTGAGTGAGTGCAATTGTGCGGTAGTTTGAGCATTCTTTGGCATTGCCTTTCTTTGGGATTGGAATGAAAACTGACCTTTTTCAGTTCTGTGGCTACTGCTGAGTTTTCCAAATTTGCTGGCATATTGAGTGCAGCACTTTCACAGCATCATCTTTCAGGATTTGAAATAGTTCAATAGGAATTTCATCACCTCTACTGGCTTTGTTCGTAGTGATGTTTATAATGTCCACTTGACTTCACATTCCAGTATGTCTGGCTCTAGGTGAGGGATCACACCATTGTGATTATCTTGGTCATGAAGATCCTTTTTGAGAGTGGCCTATACGACCTTTAAGAATCATCTAAAGTCTCAAACTTCTTTATGGTGTAATTTTCAATTTGCTGTACATTAAAAAAGAAATTATTTAAAAGTATAAAAAAGAGAATTTATTGATTCATATACTAAAACTTCCTGAACTAAACCTGTCTATTTTCAGCTGAATTCACCAGCTCACTCTTTCTCTGCCGATCACCATCTTGATATTCTCTTTTGTTGCCTTTCATCTAATATAAACTATCTTCTATGAAATTACATTATATTATGCCAGATTAACCATTCCAGAAAAAGTGAATTTTCCTTTCTCAACAGTTCTAGCAATTCCTGACCATTGAGTTTCCGNCCTCCTGAAGTAAATCTGTCTATTTTCAGCTGAATTCACCAGCTCACTCTTTCTCTGCTGATCACCATCTTGATATTCTCTTTTGTTGCCTTTCATCTAATATAAACTATCTTGTATGAAATTACATTATATTATGCCAGATTAACCATTCCATAAAAAGTGAATTTTCCTTTCTCAACAGTTCTAGCAATTCCTGACCATTGAGTTTCCGTGGTTTCAACTGAGTTGGATGTAGTTTTCTGGGAAGATCAAAACCAAAGCCAATCCCTGATCTTCCCCAAACTGAACACAAGAACTGATGACTGTGTGGTGGGGACATGGATCTGCATGGGGGCATCTCTCTCATCTTAGTTCTTCATCTTAAATTAGTTCTTCATTTTACTATTTCCTGAGAGAATCTTCCTTCCCTTACATATTGGTACATTTTCATTGCCCATTTGTGGTTTCATCATATCCTTCTTGATACATAGTGATCATAACCACATAGCCATTTACATAAAGCTAGAGGATAATTTTCTGTTGAGTTTCTAATGCTTTTCTAAGAAATTATTTCATTAGTCTTTAAGACTAATGCTGAATTTTAGACTCATTTTCTCAAAACACAATCAAAAACATTTTCAGACTTTTTTCTTTATTATCTAGAGCTCAGTTTCAATTTTTATTATTGAGAGCTGCTCTCAGGTAAATATTTTGGTGTATACCTCAAACAGTCTCTCTCTCTCTAGAGATCCATAGCTAGATATCCAGACTTAATCTATATATTACTAGTCATCTGGGTCAGGAAGACTCCCTGGAGGGGAAAATGGCAATCCACTCTAGTATTCTTGCTTGAAAAATCCCACAGACAGAGGAGCCTAACAGGCTACAGTCTATGGGGTCACAAATGAGTCAGAAATAACTGAGCAACTGAGCCCGCATACGCTAGTCACATAATAACTGATTTCTGAGCTGTCACATTAAAATACACCAAGTTATAAGGACAACTCTTAAATCCCTGAGGAAAATGGTAACTCTCTATTTTAGGTGTATTTAAAATACAAAAAACATATTCCACAGAAAATGTATCTCTAGGCATCACCTTCTCTCGTGGAAGATTTCCAGCAAAGCTGTGGAACAAGGACTAAAAAGCCCTCTGCTAGTTCCTCTCTATCTCATAGTCTCTCGGCACACAGCCTGCTTTTTCCTCTCTCTCTCTGTCCCTCACTCTGCCCCATTCTCTACACAGCTGCCATAACTTAAAGGAATATAGTTTTTGTTTCTGTTTGATACTCTCTGAGAATAAGCAACTTGGTTAAAAGGCTCTAAAATTATTTATCTTTCTGTTCTTTGACCACAAGATTTCTGAAGATATAGAGAAATACTCTCAAATTTGGGGGTTTCATAATATATATGCTCCTTCAGAAAATGTATTAAGTATCAAGTGAGATGATTAGGAGCACCAACCACCAAGGAATCATCTTTAACAAATCTGCCAGCTTAGCTTTATGAGCAGTATCCTGTTTCCAAATATGCAGCATAAAATAAAAGTTAAGACTCTTGAGTTAGACTTTAGAAATGTAGAAATGTTGCTAACATAAACACTTCCACTGCCTATTTCAAACGTGAAATGATATTCATGTATTTATCTCATAGAATTATCAGGAGCAAATGGTATAACACATGCCATATGTTAAATATTTAGTAGTACTGGTTTTTACTATTCTTAGCATGCTGCATGTATGCTCAGTCATTTCAGTCATGTCTGACTCTTTGCAACCCTATGGAGTATAGCCCACTAGGCTCCTCTGTCCATGGGATTCTCCAGGCAAGAATACTGGAGTGGACTGCCATGCCCTCCTTCAGAGGATCTTCCCAACCTTGGGTCTCTGATGTTGCCTGCATAGGCAGGCAGATTCTTTACTATTATTAGGACTGCCTGTTGAAGCTGAAACTCCAATACTTTGGCCACCTGATGCGAAGAGCTGATCATTTGAAAAGACCCTGATGCTGGGAAAGATTGAAGGCAGGAGGGGAAGGGGATGACAGAGGATGAGATGGTTGGATGGCATCACCGACTCAATGGACATGAGTTTGAGTAAACTCTGGGAGTTGGTGATGGACAGGGAGGCCTGGCGTGCTGCAGTCCATAGGGTCAGAAAAAGTCAGACACAACTGAGTGACTGAGCTGAACTGAGTGCTGCCTACTATTCTTTATCTAGGGTCAAAAACTCAGTTATCTTATGAACACCTAAGGGAATGTTTTTGAAAGGATGTTATCACATTCCAGGGGCCCCACAATGATTGTGTTCATTTGGCCTTGTTCTATGTTCTCAAAGTATGTTATCTATTTTATTTCATCACCTTTCATATTTCAGTTACTTATATGATGAACTCATTTACAAAACAGAAACACACTAACAGACATAGAAAATAAACTTATGGTTACTAAAGGTGAAGGAAGGTAGGGATAAATTGGGAGTATGGAATTAACAGATCCACATTACTATATAAATAACAGATAAATAACAAAAATTTGTTATATCACACAGGGACCTGTATTCAATATCTTGCAATAAATTATAATAGAAAAGAACTATATATATATATATATATATATATATAGCCTGATCACTTTGTTGTACATCTGGAAGAAAGACAACATTGTCAGTGAAGTATACTGTAGGAAAATAAATAAATAAATAATTATTTATGTGGCTGACTTCTCTTTGTTTTGATTGTTTACCTTGAGAATTTTTCCCATGCCTTCATCTCTTTAGCATTCCTCTCTAAATTTCTATCCCTTTAAAACAAATGCATATACAAATAGCAGTGCACACACATGGTCTATAACACTAAGGGGTTGGTCATCATTTAGAGAATGAGTACACACAATATTAAACACAATTTAAGAAATCATCTTGAGCTTCACAGTGGAAAAAATCTCCCAACAAAAGAGGAAGTTTCAGAAGGGGATTCCAATAGGAAATAGCTCAGTGCACTGAGATCACAAAATCAAGAGCTGATGAGGAATTATAAATGATCAGCCACGTGAAAACACATCATGAACATGATTCAAGAAAGACTTAGCTTTAAAGACCTGACAAGCACAGAGAAATACAATGCCAAAAAAATCAGTATCTGCCAAGGAACAAATCCCTGCCCTTTATCCCCTTTCTCATCAATTCCCCTACTCCTTTTTATATTGGAGCAGTCTTTCCACAGCCTGTNTCTTTGCAACCCTATGGAGTATAGCCCACTAAGCTCCTCTGTCCATGGGATTCTCCAGGCAAGAATACTGGAGTGGACTGCCATGCCCTCCTTCAGAGGATCTTCCCAACCTTGGGTCTCTGATGTTGCCTGCATAGGCAGGCAGATTCTTTACTATTATTAGGACTGCCTGTTGAAGCTGAAACTCCAATACTTTGGCCACCTGATGCGAAGAGCTGATCATTTGAAAAGACCCTGATGCTGGGAAAGATTGAAGGCAGGAGGGGAAGGGGATGACAGAGGATGAGATGGTTGGATGGCATCACCGACTCAATGGACATGAGTTTGAGTAAACTCTGGGAGTTGGTGATGGACAGGGAGGCCTGGCGTGCTGCAGTCCATAGGGTCAGAAAAAGTCAGACACAACTGAGTGACTGAGCTGAACTGAGTGCTGCCTACTATTCTTTATCTAGGGTCAAAAACTCAGTTATCTTATGAACAACTAAGGGAATGTTTTTGAAAGGATGTTATCACATTCCAGGGGCCCCACAATGATTGTGTTCATTTGGCCTTGTTCTATGTTCTCAAAGTATGTTATCTATTTTATTTCATCACCTTTCATATTTCAGTTACTTATATGATGAACTCATTTACAAAACAGAAACACACTAACAGACATAGAAAATAAACTTATGGTTACTAAAGGTGAAGGAAGGTAGGGATAAATTGGGAGTATGGAATTAACAGATCCACATTACTATATAAATAACAGATAAATAACAAAAATTTGTTATATCACACAGGGACCTGTATTCAATATCTTGCAATAAATTATAATAGAAAAGAACTATATATATATATATATATATATATATAGCCTGATCACTTTGTTGTACATCTGGAAGAAAGACAACATTGTCAGTGAAGTATACTGTAGGAAAATAAATAAATAAATAATTATTTATGTGGCTGACTTCTCTTTGTTTTGATTGTTTACCTTGAGAATTTTTCCCATGCCTTCATCTCTTTAGCATTCCTCTCTAAATTTCTATCCCTTTAAAACAAATGCATATACAAATAGCAGTGCACACACATGGTCTATAACACTAAGGGGTTGGTCATCATTTAGAGAATGAGTACACACAATATTAAACACAATTTAAGAAATCATCTTGAGCTTCACAGTGGAAAAAATCTCCCAACAAAAGAGGAAGTTTCAGAAGGGGATTCCAATAGGAAATAGCTCAGTGCACTGAGATCACAAAATCAAGAGCTGATGAGGAATTATAAATGATCAGCCACGTGAAAACACATCATGAACATGATTCAAGAAAGACTTAGCTTTAAAGACCTGACAAGCACAGAGAAATACAATGCCAAAAAAATCAGTATCTGCCAAGGAACAAATCCCTGCCCTTTATCCCCTTTCTCATCAATTCCCCTACTCCTTTTTATATTGGAGCAGTCTTTCCACAGCCTAGTGAGGGACAGATGAGCATAGTAATATAGACAGGAAATAGAATCCATGCATTCTTTCCTTTCCTTGGCAAGCTTCCTTTCTGAAAGATTCATTCTGTTAGAAAGGACAAGATTTATTTTGAATGTAGTTCATACTTTTTAATTATCATGCTGGACTGACCTTGTTAATTGTTAAAGTCAGTTCCTTCTACACATTTGAATGAAAATTGAGTGTAACCAAAAGAGTTACCCTGTCAAAACTTTTATCTGAGGCAGGAAAGTTCTATTCTCACAGAGAAGATTTAAATGAGTAGAAAAGGGAGAGAAATAAATATGTTTTCTCATTATACTCTGTGATTCCTACTTGTTCAGTTACATATTTCCATAAATAACTCATATTACAAAACATTACCAAATGTATCTTTTGACTGTTATTTGAATGGAAAATCTAAAAGATCAAATATTTAACATGAAATTTCTTAACAGAGGAAAAAAAAATGAGTCTACAGAATTAAATTCCTTATGTAGAGGCATCTTTCCAGGAAGGAGCTTAGAAATATTCATAATTCATGAAGATGTCAACTCAATTCAGTTCAGTCTCTCAGTTGTGTCTGACTCTTTGTGACCCCATGGACTGCAGCACACCAGGCTTTCCTGTCCATCACCAACTCCCAGAGTCTACTCAAACTCATGTCCATTGCGTCAGTGATGCCATCTAACCATCTCATCCTCGGTCATTCTCCGCCCACGTTAAATATTTCCCAGCATCAAAGTCTTTTCCAATGAGTTGGTACTTCACCTCAGGTGGCAAACTATTGGAGTTTCAGCTCCAGCATCAGTCCTTCCAATGGATATTCAGGACTGATTTCCTTTAGGATGGACTGGTTGGATCTCCTTGCAGTCCAAGGGACCCTCAAGAGTCTTCTCCAACACCACAGTTCAAAATCATCAATTCTTCGGCTCTCAGATTTCTTTATGGTCCAACTCTCACACCCATACATGACTACTGGAAAAACCATAGCTTTCACTAGACAGAACTTTGTTGGTAAAGTAATGTCTCTGCTTTTTATATGCTGTCTAGCTTGGGCATAGATTTTCTTCCAAGGAGCAAGAGTCTCTTAATTTCATGGCTGCTGTCACCATCTGTAGTGATTTTGGAGCCCCCCAAAATATAATCTCTCACTGTTTCCATTGTTTCCCCATCTATTTGCCATGAAATGATGGGACCAGATGACATGGTTTTAGTTTTTTGAATGTTGAGTTTTAAGCCAACTTTTTCACTCTCCTCTTTCACTTTCATCAAGAGGCTCATTAGTTCTCACTTTTTGCCATAAGGGTGGTGTCATTTGCATATCTGAGGCTATTAATATTTCCCCCAGCAGTCTTGATTCCAGCTTGTGTTTCATCCAGCCTGGCATTTCTCATGATGCACTCTGCACATAAGTTAAGTCAGCAAGGTGACAATATACAGCCTTGAGGTACTCTTTTCCTGATTTGGAGCCAGTCTTTTGTTTCATGTCTAGTTCCATGCATACAAATTTCTTAGGAGGCAGGTCAGGTGGTCTGGTATTCCCATCTCTTTAAGAATTTTCCACACTTTGTTGTGATCCACACATTCAAAGGTTTTGGCATAGTCAATAAGGCAGAAGTGTCTGGTTTTTTAGAACTCTTGTTTTCTCAATGATCCAACATTCCAATGAATGTTGGCAATTTGATCTCTGATTCTTCTGCCTTTTCTAAATCCAGCTTGAGCCTCTGGAAGTTCACATTCATGTATTGTTAAAGCCTGATTTGTAGAATTTTGAGCATTACTTTGCTAGTATGTGAGATGAGTGCAATTGTGTAGTAGTTTGAACATTCTTTTTCATGGCCTTTCTTTGGGATAGGAATGAAAACTGGCCTTTTCCAGTCCTGTGGCCACTGCTGAGTTTTCCAAATTTGTTGGCACATTGAGTGCAGCACTTTCACAACATCATGTTTTAGGATTTGAAATAGTTGTATAAAATTGGACAATTGCAATATAAATCCAATTATCAATAATTTGTTTTTAAGTTGTATCTGCCAACCCTCAAGACTGACTATTTTTTTTAAATTTCCAGTTAAAAATCAATGGTACTGGAAAAAACTTTAATGTTCAATTACATGAGTAAATGAATAAATAGATAAATGATGAATAAGTGAAAAAAATTACCTGAAATTTATGAAAAGCACCAAAAATAAATATCCTTCAGTGTCTACTGTTTTCTTATTAAAGTAGTAAAAGATGTGCTCTGCACTTTCTATGATCTGAACTGAAGGAGGCTATAAAGATATAACACAATTTCATACATTCAAATAGACTCAACATTATATTTGTGTCTATTCAGAACATTTAATGCCATTAATCCATTATTATGAATCTCTGTCTTTTTACCTGAGAGTGCTCTTAACTTGTGCTACTATGAAATCAGGGGAGAAAAAACTTCCTTTACTCAACCTCCATGCTTGTTGTGCAGAGAAATAGGAGCAACAAGAGGAATTCACAGTAGATTTCCCAGAGAGAATATGATTCTTGTAGAGAAGGCCCTACAGGAAGCAACAGTTAGAACTGGACATGTAACATAACAACAGACTGTTTCCAAATAGGAAAAGGAGTATGTAAAGGCTGTATATTGTCACCCTGCTTTTTTTAATATATATGCAGAGAACATCATGAGAAACGCTGGGCTGGAAGAAGCACAAGCTGGAATCAAGATTGCCGGGAGAAATGTCAATAACCTCAGATATGCAGATGACACCACCCTTATGGCAGAAAGTGAAGAGGAACTAAAAAGCCTCTTGATGAAAGTGAAAGAGGAGAGTGAAAAAGTTGGCTTAAAGCTCAACATTCAGAAAAGGAAGATCATGGCATCCGGTCCCATCACTTCACGGGAAATAGATGGAGTAACAGTGAAAACAGTGTCAGACTTTATTTTTTTAGGCTCCCAAATCACTGCAGATGGTGATTGCAGCCATGAAATTAAAAGACACTTACTCCTTGGAAGGAAAGGTATGGTGATTGCAACCATGAAATTAAAAGACACTCCTTGGAAGGAAAGGTATGGTGATTGCAGCCATGAAATTACAAACACTTACTCCTTGGAAGGAAAGGTATGACCAACCTAGACAGCATATTAAAAAGCAGAGACATTACTTTACCAACAAAGGCCCATCTAGTCAAGACTATGGCTTTTCCAGTGGTCATGTATGGATGTGAAATTTGGACTGTGAAGAAAGCTGAGCGCCAAAGAATTGATGCTTTTGAACTGTGGTGTTGGAGAAGACTCTTGAGAGTCCCTTGGACTGCAAGGAGATCCAACCAGTCCATCATAAAGGAGATCAGTCTAGGGTGTTCATTGGAAGGACTGATGTTGTGAAACTCCAATACTTTGGCCACCTGATGCGAAGAGCTGACTCATTTGAAGAGACCCTGATGCTAGGAAAGATTGAGGGCAGGAGGAGAAGAGGATGACAGAGGATGAGATGGTTGGATGGCAT
>SJYW01017846.1:301996-330157 GCA_006410735.1 Raphicerus campestris | reverse complement strand
TTCTTCTTCTTTTTTTTCTTCTTCTGTGAAAATGTCCAGAACCTCACCAGGGGAATGAATCACTCTGCCCCAGGTAAAGTATTATTGCAAAGTGAAAATACATAATGACCATTCATTATTCTCTAGTTGGTTTTTCATTTTCTTGACTGCCTTATGGATTTTGAGCTTTCTCATACTATATTGTGGATTACATGGATTGTATTTTATTCCTTATGTTATCCATAGTCTTGAGTACAAGATCACATATTTGGTAAGTTCTCAACAAATATTTTTTCAAATGACTGCAGGAGAGGATATAAATAGAGAGGTTTTGTTAGGAAATTATTGCATTTAAATATTTTATCTCCTAAAATTAGAATTAAATTTAGACATATTTTTCAACCTTTTTAATTATGATCATCTTCTTCACTTCATACACTTTCCAGCCATTCCCACACAAGATCACTGGCAAACACAATCTTGAATTACACACAACCCTGAATTACTTAAAAATATCTTCTTTCAAGTAGAGTTTGCAATTGTTTCCATATAGGGAGGATAATGCAAATCTTCATTTTGACCACTCAGTCTTCCCCTTTAGTCACCCTCAAAATACTACACTTTTAGAATTTGTCTTTTGTTAATGGAAGATTAATCTGAAAAAAAAAAAAAAGGAGTATGTCTAACATCAGAGATAAAGCTTTAACCATAAATGACTTTCAAGAGAGATTTATGTTGTCTCATAGCCTTCCTAAATCTCAATAGTTATTTTCTCCATAGAAAAATGTTAAGTGATAGAATTAGGAAAGAAGAGAATGAATAGATGTGATGGTAATAGGGAATACATTTTCAATTTGCTTATAGTAATTCTAATTCAGAACAGCATAGTTCATGGCACACAATAAACACCCAATAGATCTTTATATAGTCAACTCTGCACCCATGATTCACTGACTCCACAAATTCTGGATATGGTGGGATGACTGTACCACACTATTATATGCAAGGAACCTAAACACCCAGTATTTTTGTACCCATGGGGTGTCCTGAAACCAATCCCCTGCAAATACTAAGGTGCCACTGCAATGGAATTCAGTAAGTATTAGTTGTATATCTGTTATCATTAATCCCTGTCAAGGTTTGGGGAGTTTCTGTTTTAGTGAAGAAATGTTGTATATTGATTCATTTACTCCGCAAATACTTAAGGAACACATCAGTTCAGTTCAGTTCAGTTCAGTCCAGTTCAGTCGCTCAGTTGTGTTTGACTCTTTGCGACCCCAGGAATTGCAAGAACACATAGACTGCACCAGATACTGAGCAGCACTCTGGATGCAGAGGACCAACAGCTAGCTATGACTCTTGGATTCCACAGATAGTCTAAACTGGTGTTTGTAATAGAAGAATATTTAAGTGCTATGGATAGAAATTGAGAAAGCACTTAACTCTACCCAAGGGAGAACGAGAATTGCAGCAGGCCTGGCGTGCTGCAATTCGTGGAGTCACAAAGAGTTGGACACGAATGAGCGACTGAACTGAACTGAACTGAACTGAACTGAAGAGAGAATGAAATAACATTCAGAAATTTGGGAACATCTGTTGATGGATATGCCACATGTTGCACATGGATATGTCATTTATGCCATCCTGCTGGTTTATTATAGAGCTATTTCTGAAATGCTTGTGATAACTTTGCATATACAAATGTAGGAAAATTGACTGTAGTACAATCTGTAATTTTATTTGTGTTATTTCCTTATATCTTTCAGCCAATATTTAACTCAGTGTCCTTAGTTGAGTTTACTATTGTGTGGTTTACACCACTGTAAACACTACCTGCCATTTCCTTTTTGTTTTGATTAGCAGTTTCAACTCATATATCTGACCAAAGAAATAGCAAGCGATAGTGCTTAACTTGCTTCAAAGAAGTAAAAGATGTATCACACAGGATATTAAAATGGAAGTCTATGATGGGAAGACCCAACAGAAAGTGACTGAATAAAAGATGGCAAAGATTATCAAAGAATTTAGCAGAAGTGGTGGATGGACTTTCATATTATGAAAGATATCAGGAGAGTTAGTGCCACTCAGCAAAGAACTGCATAAAAGGTAGGTGAAAGAAACTATGACTACAACAGTTATAAGTTTGTTATGCTCTACACATATGCACTTTGCTTCAAACTTGAGGATCATGCTACGGGTCCTATAAATGATTAAACTGATTAATAAGACCATGGTCAAAAATGAACCCTTTCTTCAATGAGTTCAGTTGAGCACAGTGTCCTTTATGTATTTTATACAGGAGTATTTTTAAAAAGAAGTAAAACGTAAGCTGGACTTAGAACAATAAATTGTGTTTTAACAGATGCTTTTTGAAAAGAAGAGAAAGTGAGTCAGAACAGATGACCTAGATATGTATGCCATAGTCTGAGACTTTGAGAATGTTACAAGAGGAGGCCATGACCGAGACAAGGTTTGAGAAAGGGAGAAAATTATAGAAATTTAAAGAAAAATAGTTGTAGAAAGTAGTATGAATTTTGATATTATTAAAGTCTATGTAGTTATTTTAAATAGCTTTGATATGAAGTTGAAAGTATCATTAGTATAATATAATGAAAACAAGGGCAAAAGTGGAAACCATTTACTTTACATGAACATGCACTTTTTAAATTTCCCTATTCACTAATTTTACAAGTTTCTTATATGTCAACATCAGCTATCTAGAAGACAAGAAATAAACAAGATGTATGGTAAAATTACTATGTGTGTGTGTGTTAATTGCTCAGTCATGTCCATCTCTTTGCAGTTCCATGGATTGTAGCCTGCCAGGCTTCTCTGTCGATGGAATTCTCCAGGCAAGAATACTGGAGTGAGTTGCCATTTCCTACTCCAAGAGATCTTCCCAACCAAAGGATTTAATCTGGGTCTCCCACACTGCAGGCAGATTCTTTACTGTCTGAACCACCAGGGAAGCCAATAAGTAAAATTTTCTGTTAATTTATTTTATTGACAATAGACATCCTCACTTCTGTTTAACAGTTTACTTTTTTTTTTTTCTATGCCAGTCTCACATCTTAGTCCACAAGAAATCAAAAATAATAACTTTAAAATGTATTAGAGGAGATTTCTGCTTCTGGATGTGAGACAGTAGCTTGCAGAATATGACCAAGTAAAATGTCAAAGAAAGTTTACTTTCTAGAACTACTAGCTAGGATTTGAGGGAACCAAGGAGAGGTGGGCTGAAGTTCTGCAACACAGTGCATTTGTCAATTTGGGGCAAAGCAAAAAGGCCATGAGGTCAGACACAGAGGTGCTACTAAGATGGTAGAAAACAAGCAATGCTTTCAGCAATCATAAGTCTTGGGAGAAAAAGGAGAGTTTCAAGCAACAGTGGCAGGAAAACTTGAAAGGCAACGATCAGAAAAATTGAAGCATGAAGAAGGAAGGTAAAAATCTTGTGATTTTTTTTTCACCTTGGGGCATTCAATTCTTAAACTACACCAAGAAAGCAGCAGAGAAGCTAAAGAGAAAGCTGCTCAAAAATATTACATAATGTTTGAGAATCTTAAAATGCTGAAAGAATTAAAAGAAAAAACAAACCTGAGGACATAGTGAAGAGAAGGGCTTTTGGTAAACAAACCATGAGTAGTTCAGCTCTGCCCTGCTCTCCCTATTCAGCAGAAGGAAACATGAATTCTCTCTGGAGCAAAATACAATTATTCAGAGTTTCTCCACTTATTAATGCGAAGTGTCCCAAAGTCAATAAAAAAATACTCAACATACAAACAGAAATAAATGAGAATAAATGTGACCTTGCGAAGATTTAGACATATTCACTGAGAACATACTTTAAAGTTGTAAAGTGTGAATTAAGTTAAAGAAAACAGGTGATAAAATGAAGAATTTCACCAGAGAACTAGGATCTATCATTTCAGTTTAGTTGCTCAGCTGTGTCCAACTTTTTGTGACCCCATGGACTGCAGCACACAACGCCTCCCTGTCCATCACCAACTCTCAGAGTTCACTCAAACTCATGTCCCTTGACAGTGATGCCATCCAACCATCCCATCTTCTGTTGTCCCTGTCTCCTCCTGCTTTCAGTTTTTCCCAGCATCAGGATTTTTTCAAATGAGTCAGTTCTTCACATCAGGTGGCCAAACTGTTGGAGTTTTAGCTTCAGCACCAGTCCTTCCAATGAANGTCATGTCCATCTCTTTGCAGTTCCATGGATTGTAGCCTGCCAGGCTTCTCTGTCGATGGAATTCTCCAGGCAAGAATACTGGAGTGAGTTGCCATTTCCTACTCCAAGAGATCTTCCCAACCAAAGGATTTAATCTGGGTCTCCCACACTGCAGGCAGATTCTTTACTGTCTGAACCACCAGGGAAGCCAATAAGTAAAATTTTCTGTTAATTTATTTTATTGACAATAGACATCCTCACTTCTGTTTAACAGTTTACTTTTTTTTTTTTCTATGCCAGTCTCACATCTTAGTCCACAAGAAATCAAAAATAATAACTTTAAAATGTATTAGAGGAGATTTCTGCTTCTGGATGTGAGACAGTAGCTTGCAGAATATGACCAAGTAAAATGTCAAAGAAAGTTTACTTTCTAGAACTACTAGCTAGGATTTGAGGGAACCAAGGAGAGGTGGGCTGAAGTTCTGCAACACAGTGCATTTGTCAATTTGGGGCAAAGCAAAAAGGCCATGAGGTCAGACACAGAGGTGCTACTAAGATGGTAGAAAACAAGCAATGCTTTCAGCAATCATAAGTCTTGGGAGAAAAAGGAGAGTTTCAAGCAACAGTGGCAGGAAAACTTGAAAGGCAACAATCAGAAAAATTGAAGCATGAAGAAGGAAGGTAAAAATCTTGTGATTTTTTTTTCACCTTGGGGCATTCAATTCTTAAACTACACCAAGAAATCAGCAGAGAAGCTAAAGAGAAAGCTGCTCAAAAATATTACATAATGTTTGAGAATCTTAAAATGCTGAAAGAATTAAAAGAAAAAACAAACCTGAGGACATAGTGAAGAGAAGGGCTTTTGGTAAACAAACCATGAGTAGTTCAGCTCTGCCCTGCTCTCCCTATTCAGCAGAAGGAAACATGAATTCTCTCTGGAGCAAAATACAATTGTTCAGAGTTTCTCCACTTATTAATGCGAAGTGTCCCAAAGTCAATAAAAAAATACTCAACATACAAACAGAAATAAATGAGAATAAATGTGACCTTGCGAAGATTTAGACATATTCACTGAGAACATACTTTAAAGTTGTAAAGTGTGAATTAAGTTAAAGAAAACAGGTGATAAAATGAAGAATTTCACCAGAGAACTAGGATCTATCATTTCAGTTTAGTTGCTCAGCTGTGTCCAACGTTTTGTGACCCCATGGACTGCAGCACACAACGCCTCCCTGTCCATCACCAACTCTCAGAGTTCACTCAAACTCATGTCCCTTGACAGTGATGCCATCCAACCATCCCATCTTCTGTTGTCCCTGTCTCCTCCTGCTTTCAGTTTTTCCCAGCATCAGGATTTTTTCAAATGAGTCAGTTCTTCACATCAGGTGGCCAAACTGTTGGAGTTTTAGCTTCAGCACCAGTCCTTCCAATGAATATTCAGGGATGATTTCCTTTAGAATAGACTGGTTTCATCTCCTTGCAGGCCAGGGGACTCTCAAGAGTCTTCTCCAACACCAATGTTCAAAAGCATAAATACTTCAGCACTCAGATTTCTTTATGGTCCAAATCTCACATCCATACATGACTAATGGAAGAATCATAGCTTTGACTAGATGGATCTTTGTGGGCAAAACAATGTCTCTGCTTTTTAAAATGCTGTCTACATTGGTCACAGCTTTTGTTCCAAGGAGCAAGCATAGTTTAATTTCAAGCCTGCAGTTACCATCTGTAGTAATGTTGGAGCCCAAGAAAATAGAATCTGCCACTGTTTCCATTGTTTCCCCGTCTGTTTGCCCTGAAATGATGGGACAAGATGCCATGGTCTTAGTTTTTTGAGTGTTGAGTTTTAAGCCAACTTTTTCACTCTCCTCTTTCACCTTCATCAAGAAGTACTTCAGTTCCTGTTCACTTTCTGAAATAGAGTTGGTGTTATCTGCATATCTAAGGTTATTGATATTTCTCCCAGCAGTCTTGATTTCAGCTTGTGCTTCATTCAGCCTGGCAATTTGCACAATGCACTCTGCATATAAGTTAAATAAGCAGGGTGAAAATATACAGCTTTGACATACTCCTTTCTCAATTTGGAACCAATCCGTTGTTCCATGTCTGGTTCTAACTGTCACTTCTTAACCTGAATACACATTTCTCAGGAGATGGGTGAGGTGGTCTGGTGTTCCCATCTCTTAAAGAATTTTTCACACTTCGTTGTGATCCACACAAAGGCTTTGGCATAGTCAGTAAAGCAAAAGTAAACATTTTTCTGGAACTCTCTTGCTTTTTCAGTGATCCAATGGATGTTGGCAATTTGCTGTCTTTTCTAAATCCAGCTTGAACTACAGGAAGTTCTCAGTTCATGTACTGTTGAAGGCTGGCTTAGAGAATTTTGAGCATTACTTTGCCAGCGTGTGAGATAAGTGCAGTTGTGTGGTAGTTTGAGCATTCTTTGGCATTGCCTTTCTTTGGGATTGGAATGAAAACTGACCATTTCCAGTTCTGTGGCCACTGCTGAGTTTTCCAAATTTGCTGACATACTGAGTGCAGCACTTTAATAGCAAACATCTTTAGGGCTTGAAATAGTTCATAAAAATACATTAATCAATATAATTTTTACTGTTTACAAATTTTTGTAATAGTAAAAAATTACTATTTACAAGTTAAGAAACAAATAGATGAGTTTATCAACTAATACGATGTAGCAAAACATCTTAGTGACTAGAAGTGAAGGTCAACAGAAGATATTCTAACTGCATGAAGAGTGAAAGGATAGAAAATAGAGAAAAGAGAATAAGAGACATGAGGACAAAGAGAAATGTTATCTTATGCTTCCCAGTTGAGTCCCAACAGGAGAGGAGGAAGAGAACAGAACAGAGCAATGCTTAAGGATAGCCAAGAATTTTCCAAGCCTGACAAAAGATATCAACCCCCAGATTTAAGATATATTGCAAATTGGAACAAGATAAATTACAGAGAAAGGAGCACATTGGCCTTGTTCTTTAGTAATACTCCCAGAGTTTTTATCTGGGAAAGTGAGTAAGTCTTGGTCTCATTGAGAAAGTAGAGATGGCTGAATGGGAAGATGATAGGGAAATGGCATGAACTTGAATGTAGAAATGATCAGAAAGTAAGCAAGGAAAGCAGAGATAAATACCCTTAGGAGACCATCTGCCAGAGATCTGGAAAAGAAGGGGATACCTCTGTCCCAGGAGAGGAAAATGACTTCAGCAACAAAGAAGGGGAGGAGGGAGTCAAGGTTGCAAATTCAAACTCTGTGGCCTTTATTTGATTTATATAAAAATGAAAGGGTTGGGGATATAATGATTGATACATGTATTAATATACAGCATTTTATGGTTGCCAGTGTTTTCATATATTCTGTCTCTCCTATCTTATAATAAACATACTTCAATTGAAACAGGGCCAATATCTTAAAAAAATCTCCATTTCAACCACAGTAGAATTCATCTTGAGAAAATGTGTGTGTGTTGTTGCTGTAAGATCCTTNTTTTCTGGAACTCTCTTGCTTTTTCAGTGATCCAATGGATGTTGGCAATTTGCTGTCTTTTCTAAATCCAGCTTGAACTACAGGAAGTTCTCAGTTCATGTACTGTTGAAGGCTGGCTTAGAGAATTTTGAGCATTACTTTGCCAGCGTGTGAGATAAGTGCAGTTGTGTGGTAGTTTGAGCATTCTTTGGCATTGCCTTTCTTTGGAATTGGAATGAAAACTGACCATTTCCAGTTCTGTGGCCACTGCTGAGTTTTCCAAATTTGCTGACATACTGAGTGCAGCACTTTAATAGCAAACATCTTTAGGGCTTGAAATAGTTCATAAAAATACATTAATCAATATAATTTTTACTGTTTACAAATTTTTGTAATAGTAAAAAATTACTATTTACAAGTTAAGAAACAAATAGATGAGTTTATCAACTAATACGATGTAGCAAAACATCTTAGTGACTAGAAGTGAAGGTCAACAGAAGATATTCTAACTGCATGAAGAGTGAAAGGATAGAAAATAGAGAAAAGAGAATAAGAGACATGAGGACAAAGAGAAATGTTATCTTATGCTTCCCAGTTGAGTCCCAACAGGAGAGGAGGAAGAGAACAGAACAGAGCAATGCTTAAGGATAGCCAAGAATTTTCCAAGCCTGACAAAAGATATCAACCCCCAGATTTAAGATATATTGCAAATTGGAACAAGATAAATTACAGAGAAAGGAGCACATTGGCCTTGTTCTTTAGTAATACTCCCAGAGTTTTTATCTGGGAAAGTGAGTAAGTCTTGGTCTCATTGAGAAAGTAGAGATGGCTGAATGGGAAGATGATAGGGAAATGGCATGAACTTGAATGTAGAAATGATCAGAAAGTAAGCAAGGAAAGCAGAGATAAATACCCTTAGGAGACCATCTGCCAGAGATTTGGAAAAGAAGGGGATACCTCTGTCCCAGGAGAGGAAAATGACTTCAGCAACAAAGAAGGGGAGGAGGGAGTCAAGGTTGCAAATTCAAACTCTGTGGCCTTTATTTGATTTATATAAAAATGAAAGGGTTGGGGATATAATGATTGATACATGTATTAATATACAGCATTTTATGGTTGCCAGTGTTTTCATATATTCTGTCTCTCCTATCTTATAATAAACATACTTCAATTGAAACAGGGCCAATATCTTAAAAAAATCTCCATTTCAACCACAGTAGAATTCATCTTGAGAAAATGTGTGTGTGTTGTTGCTGTAAGATCCTTTTGGCTATAATGCTCAGAAGTTGACCTCTAAGGGAAGGAGGTATGCTTTTAAATTTAAAAACTGAGTCTTTGAAATTTTGGTATTACTAAGGAATTATAGTTAATACTTATAGTAATGAAAATGCTATTATGATTTTTAAATGTTTTTCTTTTGTAGGAATACACGGAAATATTTTTGACTATGACACCTCGCGTTTTCATCAGTATAATTCAGGAAGTATAATGACAATGTCTTGTTTTGGGTAATTCTGAAATATATATATATATAATTGTAAAGTTCATCAACTAAAACCCTAAGATTTCTGAGTTTAGTGCATGCAGATTACATATAACAAGAAAAAATACCAAAAAGTAACTAGCAAAAAGTCTTGATGAAATAATAAAGAGTGAGGACTTATGCTATCATAATCAAGACATGCAAAACCACAGTGAAGAAAACAGTGTGTCTTTTAGGTATAGAAAAACAAATTGATGGAAAATAATAGAAAAACCAGAAACAGGCTCAAAAATACATACTGATTTGATATAGTGAAGTTTATCTTGTAGTGAAATTAGAAAAGAATGATTTTTTCTTCAGTTATGATCATGGCTCAACTGGTTATACAAGTAAGGAAAATAAAATCAGTCTTACCTGCTACTTCACAATATATTAAGCAATTATTAATTCCAGGTGGAAAAAATATAACTATGAAAGGTAGAAAAATAAATCTTACACACACAAAAAGAATTGCAAGAGTAACTTTATGATCCTGAGGTATATAGAATTGTGTGTGTGTTTGTTTAGGTAACACAAGCATTAACCATAAAGAAAAATACATAAATAAATAAATAGAACTACATTAACAGTATGGATTTCTATTTATCCAGAGAAACTATTGAGAAAATGGATAGGTAATACAAAAACTAGGAGAATTTATTTGCAACATGAACATTTAATAAAGGCTCACATAGACTNCAAGCATTAACCATAAAGAAAAATATATAAATAAATAAATAGAACTACATTAACAGTATGGATTTCTATTTATCCAGAGAAACTATTGAGAAAATGGATAGGTAATACAAAAACTAGGAGAATTTATTTGCAACATGAACATTTAATAAAGGCTCACATAGACTAATAGATATACAAATTGACAAAATAAAAGACTCCATAGAATACTAAGGAAACAATGTGAATAGACATTACAGCAGAGGGTATCCAAATGACCAATCAACATATAAAAAGGTGCTTAATCTCACTGACCACAGAGAAATACAAATTAAAATCAAATAATCTCAAATGCAATCATTGCACCATCTCCAGAATATTATATCAAAAAGAGATAATACCCAACTTTAGGGAGAATGTGAAATAATTGGAGCTTTTCTGCACTGCTGATGGGAGTGTAAAACAGTAAAAAGAACATGGAAAATTGTTTGGTATTGTATACTGCTATAGAGCAGACACTTATTTGTGACTCACCAACTTCATTTTTTGGTGTATACCAAACAGATAAGTATAAACATATTCAATAAAACATATGCATACCTTCACAATAACATCATGTACAGAAACTAATAACTGATAAAAGCCCAAATGAACATTGACAGAAGGATAAAGATATTATGACCTATTTATAAAAGCTTCCCTTTTGGCTCAGCTGGTAAAGAATCTGCCTGTGATGTGGGATACCTGGGTTCCATCCCTGGGTTGGGAAGATTCCATGGAGTAGGGAAAGGCTACCCACTCCATTATTCTAGACTGGAGAATTCCATGGACTGTATAATCCGTGGAGTCCCAAAGCATCAGACACGACTGAGAGACTTACTTTCACTTTCGTTCGTAAAAGCAACATTTTGTACTAATGGGAATACATGAATTGCTTCTATATAGAGCATTATTCATAATACTGAGTGGAAGATCTAGACAGCAAAAGTATTATATATGATATTAGCTATATGTGCAGTTCAAAATAGGTAGAATTAATATATGATGGTGAAACCCAGTAGTACTCTGCATAGTAATCTGTGGGGCCCATGTGCAGGGAAACCTTTCTGTTTCTTGTTTCTTGGCCTCCATGACCTTCCCTGAGTTCCAAAGGGCAGATTTGAGCTGTTGATAATCAAGGTAGGAAGAGCCAAGAAACTACCTGAGGCAAGATTAAAGGATCTAAAGAATCTCAAGACTAGGAGACCACCTAAGACCAGACAGGGGTTAAAAGTGGGCTTAAAGCTCAACATTCCTAAAACTAAGATCATAGCATCCGGTCCCATCACTTCATGGCAAATAGATGGAGAAACAATGGAAACAGTGTCAGATTTTATTCTGGGGGGCTCCAAAATCACTGCAGATGGTGACTACAGCCATAAAATTAAAAGACGCTTACTTTTTGGAAGCCAAGTTATGACCAACCAAGACTATGTATTAAAAAGCAAAGGCATTACTTTGCCAACAAAGGTCCATCTAGTCAAGGCTATGGTTTTTCCAGTGGTCATGTATGGATGTGAGAATTGGACTATAAAGAAACCTGAGTGCTGAAGAATTGATGGTTTTGAACTGTGGTGTTGGAGAAGACTTGAGAGTCCCTTGGACTTCAAGGAGATCCAACCAGTCCATCCTAAAGAAGATCAGTCCTGGGTGTTCATTGGAAGCACTGATGTTGAAGCTGAAACTCCAATACTTTGGCCACCTGATGGGAAGAACTGACTCATTTGAAAAGACCTTGATGCTGGGAAAGATTGAAGATGGGAGGAGAAGGGGATGACAAAGGATGAGATGGTTAGATGGTATCACTGACTCAATGGGCATGAGTTTGAGTAACTCCGGGAGTTGGTGATAGACAGGGATGACTGCTGTGCTGCAGTCCATGGGGTTGCAAAGAGCTGGGCACGACTGAGCAACTGAACTGAACTGAACTTAGGTGAGTCCTTAGCCTAAGGAGGATAGAGCAGAGTAGTAGGAGTGGGGTTGTCTTATAGTGTTCTGATTCAGGTACCTCGTGTGTCTTTACTTTCTCTTTGCCTTTTGTAATGAATGTTTAAATGAAGCTATTTTGGAAGCGTGAAGTTTTCTGACCCTTCTGGGTAACAATTAAAATGAGTATTCCATTCTGTTTGTTGATTTGGGAAACTTTGGCTTCAAGTGCACTTTTTAAAAGAATGACTGTCCAGTTGGAACATTTTCCATAATATCCTTTGTATCTCTTGGTGGTTTTAGAAAGATTGTCATTTTTATACATTATGTATAGCTTCTAGGACCACAGATCTTAGACAAAAACTAAGCAAGTATGCCAGAGGTGGTGCAGTCAATTCTTTGATATTCAAGGATCCCATTTTTGTAGCTAAGCTTTAGGTCTTTCAGAGCCTAATTAATACCTAATAAGGATATGATGTAGAGTTGGAGGAAATGTGGTGTTTTACCTTATTGCATGCAGATATTCTTGAGGTTAGCAGTGACCTAGTATCAATCCAACCTGTTCCATGAACAACTCAACCTAGCACAGGAGACTTAGAGTTAGGTGGGAACACTCTAGCAGCTTTTAAGTACTCGACCTCTGACCACAAGTTTTGTGGCTTTGGCTTCCGAGATCTCCATTAGCAACAGATCTATTATTCCTTTCACAAGATTTCTTTGTAGTGGTGTATGCCCTGATAGCTTTTAATGATATGACTTTTGTCTACTTAGTCTGTGATGATCAAAACAGTTTGAATTTCTTGTCTAATTTCCCTAAGACCTCTAGTGGTTTATGCTACAAACTTACTTCAAAGCTTTGCAGGTCCCTTAATAGCTACCACCCATTGAGGACCCCAAATGCAACTTCCCCAGAACATTTCTGGAAACACAAATAAGCCATAGAAGATGTCCAGGGCCCAGTACCTTTCTAGGAACTATTTATGTATAGTTTGTTTAGATTGGAGAACTGCACAGAAAGGTGGTACTCAAATCCAGGCGTGACTTACCTAAGGCCTAGCGTTAAGCACAAGAACGGTGAAACAAAGAATTCAGTGAGCATCTTGTCATTGTGTCTCTGTCCCATAGTCTTAGCAGTCTGCTTTGGATCCCATTCCTTGTCACCAAGAACTGATTAAAAATGAATAAAGAAAACAACTTGGGTCAAAACAACAAACTTTGTTTAACACTACATGAAGCAGATAAGTCTTTTCTTGGAGAACTACAAAATGCACAGAAGGCAGGAAGCTTTTAGAGATTAAAGAACAAGAAAGAGTGTAATAGAAAATATTTAATTGGCTAGTGTGACAGTCAACCTTGATTGGGATGAAATGATCCAGAGTTGGCTTGGTTTTGGAACTGGCTGACTTTGTGATCAAGCTGAGTGCTTATCAGGACACAAAATGTGTCTATGTTTCCATTTGTTCACATGGCACCAAGGCAGGATATCTTGGGACCAGAAATTTACACTCAATAGCACCAAGTAGCTTTCAGCCAGATTTTCTGCCAAGTTCTGGGACTTGGAGTTTCTGCTTTAATGACTGCGTAGAAAATAGAAGATAAAGCCTCTGTCTGTCCAAAGTACAAAGCTGGATTGGTGACTTCACATAAAGCAGAACACTAACCTTGATGAAAATCAAACGCACTGCACAGAAAGAGACAGATTGGAAAACTTTCAAATCTTGACCTTGGAAATGAAACGAGATAAAATTGCCACCTATGACCTACAATAAAATCTATTAATAAAGTACAATTCCAATACAATTGCAAGTGTTCCAAATGATTAATATATTTTACTATATTTCAAATAAAAAGGTAAAGATCAGATTGTTTTCTTGATAAATGATGGAAAATGTGCAATTAAATCAACATCTATTCTTTATAAAATTTTTTAGCAAAAGAGAAATAGTCTTTTCTAACTTAGTAAAGTATATGTACAAAAATAATTTTTAAATACCACACTTAATGAGAAAAAAAAATGGAAACAGTCCCTTGAACATTGAGAAAAACACAAGGAGGCCTGCCATCACTGCTGGCTCAGATGCTAAAGAATCTGCCTGCTGTGCAAGAGACCGAGATTTGACCCCTAGGTCCAGAAAATCTCCTGGGGAAGGGAATGGCTACTCACTCCAGTATTCTTACCTGAAGAATTCCATGGACAGAGGAGCCTGGCAGACTACAGTCCATGGGGTTACAAAGAGGTGGACACAATTGAGTGACTAACTACTACTCTTNCCCCTAGGTCCAGAAAATCTCCTGGGGAAGGGAATGGCTACTCACTCCAGTATTCTTACCTGAAGAATTCCATGGACAGAGGAGCCTGGCAGACTACAGTCCATGGGGTTACAAAGAGGTGGACACAATTGAGTGACTAACTACTACTCTTGATCAAACACAATTATGAGGTCCTTACCTATGCGGGCAAGTAAAAAAACAAGGTAGATATAAAAAATGGAAAGAAAAGTTTTTATCATTTATGTAAGATATGAGTCTCTACAGAGAAACAGATAAAAAGTTGTCATTAGGAATATTTTTTTAATGTGCAAAGTTTATAGAAACAAATTATTAAACTTTACTAAAAGGCATTAAAAAAATCTGAATAAACAATAGAAACATAACTATTTCCAAGATTGGGATACTAAACATTGTTATGATGTAAACTTAACCAACTGATAGAAATTGCAACTCTAGTAAAGTAACCAATGTGGTTTGTTTTGCTTAATTTTACATATAACAGTTTGATTCTAAAACTTTATATTGAAGAACAAATAACCAAAAATAGTCAAAGGCATTCTAGAAAAAGAACAATGAGCAGAGACTGATCTTGCCACATATTACAATGAAGCCATAAAAGTACAGAGACTAACACAGGGAGGACTCAGCAAAGACAAAAGACATGCCCAAAAGACACTGAAACGAGAGCTTAGATGCAGACCCAGAATACAGAAATAGACAAGTGCATATATGGAAAACTGATTTGAGATAGAATAAAAATGACTGAGTAGTGTGGAAACAACAGATTTTTAAAGAAATCGTAATGTGATAATGTGCATATTGTCACCCTTCTTATTTAACANTGAAAGAGATCAGTCCTGAGTGTTCATTGGAAGGACTGATGCTGAGGCTGAAACTCCAATACTTTGGCCACCTGATGCAGACAGCTGACTCATTTGAAGAGACCCTGATGCTGGGAAAGATTGAGGGCAGGAGGAGAAGGGGATGACAGAGGGTGAGATGGTTGGATGGCATCACCAACATAAAGTGGGTGAGCTCTGGAAACTGGTGTTGGACAGAGGGGCCTGGCATACTGTGGTTCATGGGGTCGCAAAGAGGTGGACACGACTGAGCGACTGAGCTGCACTGAATGCACTGAATGTGACAGCAGTGTGAAAGTGAATGTGTTAGTCGCTGAGTCATGTTCAGCTCTTTGTATCTCTGGGACTGTAGTTCACCAGACTCCTCTGTTCATGGCATTTTCCAGGCAAGAATACTGGAGTGGGTTGCCATTCTCTTCTCCAGGGGATCTTCCCAACCCAGGGATCAAACCTAGGTCTCCTGAATTGCAGGCAGATTCTTTACCATCTTAGCCACCATACCAATAACAAAAAATATATTAACAATAGTTGTTATTGGAGATAGTGGAAAAGAGAACTTTACTTCCTCTTTGCATTTTTTCAAAAAATTATCTAGATATAAAAAAGAAAAAGCAAAAAATGTTATTAAATTGTGTTGAATGAAAGGTAATGAAGTAGGGATTTATAAATAACCCAACGTTTGACTATGAAGCAGAGAATTTAGATGCTAGCTTGAGAGAAGCAAGGACAATTACTTTTAATGTTGGAAGGCAGAGCATATTTCTAGTTTGATAGGAATGATCCAGTAAATAGTGAAACCTCAATGATGCAAGTTGTCAATTATTTAAATTGTTAGTGTGCATGACATGTGTGCAAAACTTTGCAAATCTATGGACTGTAGCCCATCAGGCTCCTCTGTCCATAGAATTCTCCAGGCAAGAATACACAAGGGGGTTGCCATCTCCTACTCCAGAGGATTTCCCTGACCCAAGGATTGAACTGGCATTATCTAGTGTCTTCTACATTAACAGGCAAGTTCTTTAACACTGTGCCACCTGGGAAGCCCTGTCCATGTAGGGAACTCTTAATCCTCTCCTGCAATGTAAGAGACCCAGGTCCAGAAGATTCCTAGGTACAGAAAATCCCCTGAGGATGGGAAAGACTACTCACTCCAGTATTCTTGCCTTGACAATTTCTATGAACAGAGGCTACAGTCCATGGGGTCACAAAGAGTTGGACACAGCTGAGTGACTAACTGCTACTCCCAGTTAAACACAATTATGAGGGCCTTTCCTATGCAGGCAAGTCAAAAAACAAGGTGGATAGAAGAAATGGGGGAAAAAGTTTTTTATGGTTTGCATAAGGTATGATTCTCCACATAGAAATACCCCCACATCTACTGATAAATTAACAGAACTAAGTGAGTTTTGATACAAATGAAACAGTTTAAAAGCAGACATGATCATGAGCTGAAATAGTATGAGGCTCTTTTCCAAATTTCTATTATATAGTTCAAAAAAAGGGGATATTAGCTGAAAGAAAAAAATACTAGAATATTTCTGGAAAAATCTTTTGAGCTGGAAAAATATAATGCAGACATCAATGTGAACTACCTGAGTCTGGATACCATGAGACTAAAGAAGATAAATTGATAACAACTTTACTCTCTTTAGTTTCAATGAGGAAGATACTCTTTCTTGATAGAAGTTAAAGAAGTGTCCTTTGGAGTTTTTTTAATTTATAGAAACTGCTGCAGGTCAACTGAACTACTGAAGAACGTATAAATGCGTGGAGCAAGGGGGTGGTCGAAAAGAGTATGAATGAAGATAAAGTCTTTGTAATTCTTCCTCGACACAAAATTCTTTATATCTATTTAGTTGTACTTTTTAGCCAATCACAGCATTATGATTCTATTTTATGCTGATTAATTTAAAAATTATTACGGGCAGGTTTAAAAAAATAGATCTTGATAAGCACTACCACTGTTCACCAAAATATGGTTCTTGTATACTTCTGGACATATGAGAAGACTGCACTTCCCCATCCCCTTGAACTAAAGAGTGATCATGTGCCTGTTTTGGTCAATCTAATGTGAGGAGTAGTGAGCTATCTTTCTTCTGCTAGAAATCGGTGATCGATTTTTCAACCTTGCTTCAGTGATTCTGAAAGCTTAGGTTGATCTGGAAGCTCCATATATTCAAGAGCAGCTTGGAATGCTGACTAAATACATAGAGGGCACATGGTCTTGGGACCTGTCTTATACCCAGAGTGACGTGTTTGCTAAGATAAATATTGGACTGAACCCAGGAACACTTAGGGTTGTTGCCACCACAGCATTGTTTAGAACCTCCTGAAAGAATTAAGAAGATAAAATACAAGGTGGAGCAGGAGAATTAAATCGGAGAAGAGGAAACTGAATAGAAGAAAACCTAAATCTTCTAACTATCCCTGAGTCTTTGGAAGAAAGAAGGTCCACATATAAGAAATAGCAGGAAATGCTATGACATGGTACATGGTGTAAGCTATTTATTCACTGGTACTGGACCTGAATATATCTCCTAATTTATCTGTAAAGATACCTTTTGAAATTTTATCTTTTTTATTTATTTTTTTAATTCTGTTGCTCTGGAACCAGAAAAGCTAAAGTCTATGATTTTGCGCTTTAAAATTAGAAAATAAAGTATGTGTAAAAGAAAGTTGCAACATGCATATTCTCTGGGGGAAAAAACCCAGCAACATCTAGCATTGTTATTAATGCTTTGTGATGAGGTAATCTTTCAAAATTTACCGTGCCTAAGGAAAGGCAATTAAAAATTAAGTAGCTAGTACTGATTCCTAATACTTTAAGAAACTATAATGGCGTCCTTGATCTTTCTGTATTTATGTGTTGTCTTTATCATTTTATTTTAGGCACCTGGGTCTATTTTACCAAAATTTTCTAAAAGACCTTAAGGCTTGTCACTGAAAATAGTCCCACCAAATGATTTCAGAAATAATCTTTATAGCTGGGAAAGTACTCCTGCATGTAATAATGAGAAAAGATTGTCAGTGAATTCTAAAATATCTGTTAAAAAGGCTCATATGTTGCCTTTCCTGTTGACTTTTAATATTGAAACAAAGAACAGTATTGTTTTTATTTCAAGGGTCAAGCTATAGAAACAATAAACTAGCTAAAAGTAAAACAGGACTGTTACATAAAATCAAACAAGAAAACAAAGCCGTAAAATTCAGATTATACTTTGTTCTTACTTTGGCTTGCTTGTGGGAATTTATTGAAGAAGTCTTTTAAATTTCATCAAAAAAGCCTCATACTAGTTAATGATAGCATGGGGGAGAAGAGGTTTTGCTATGTTTAAATTCCATTAGAGCATTGTGGGTTTTCACTTCCTAAGTGGACCTTTTAACTTCCGAAGTAAATCTTTTGAGGTCTAAACTTACTTGCTCTCAGCAAAAATATGGTTTCAATGACTTAGAAAAAAGATATTTTTAAGGCAATAGCAATTTTTAAAAACATGTACTTGTGAAACATCTCTCTAACATGAACATGTAGCTGAAATTCATTTTAAGTTATTAGTTATAATGCATAAATTTAAATTTTGAATTAAATAGAATTGGCTAAACTGAGCATCAATTAATTGCAACTTTTTTCTTCATTTATTTATAGGAGGAAGCACTATATAATGAGAAAATAAGCGGCTCATAACAGCAATATGATAAAAAGAAAAAAGAATATTTAGTCATTTCAAACTTTATGGTATAGATTTTCCAAATTTTGCTGCTATATTTTAATAAAGACTGGATTAAATTCTAGAGCCACATGTATGACCAATTTTGCTTGAACTACATAGGGTCAATGATAAATTCAGACTAGATAAATGCATGATTATGTGAGATAAAAATGCATAAAATGTTAATTTGTTTATAACAATTATATTGATTATATATATTCATAATGTTGCAAAACCAATACATTCTTTGGATATTACATCCTACTTATATACTAATTTGACTCTGCAAAGTCCTGTGCATGACTCACAAGCAGAGGTGAGGATCAAACCACAACTGAGCTCCAGGGCAGAGTGGCTAAGCAAGAGGATCAAAAACTTTTCCACCAGCTATACGAGCTAGAGATTAAATTCACACCATCAGTTAGGTAGACCCTATGTCTGTGGAATAATTTGACTCAAACTTCAGTTTAAACATGGAGGATTGAATGGTCACTAACATTTACCTCCTTTTCTTAAGAGAATTCACTAACATAGGAATTCAAAATATATAAAGCCCATAAGATCAAAGAGAACAAGAGAAGAAATCACAGTAGTGGAGAGACTGGTTCCTTACTTGCAACATGATACGTCCAGGGGGCATGGCTGACATGAAAAAGAATTATTTCCACAGCTCCTAGAAACTTGCGTTATTGAAGAAGAAACCAGATGGGGAGCTGAAAATAGGAGACTGTGTAAGAAAGTCTGTCTTTGGACTCCTCATTCCTAGGTCACTTCCTTACAATTGATACTTGTAATTTGCATATTGAGACCCACTAAATGGGGGCGTCCCCAGTGGTCCCAGGTGGGGATCTGGGACTTTCCAGGTTTAGGGCTTCCCAGGCTGCACTGGTGGTAAAGAACTCACCTGCCAGTGCAGGAGACATGAGATGCAAGTAAGAGAGGTGTGCTTGATCCTTGGCTTGGGAAGATCCCCTGGAGAAGGAAATGGCAACCCATTCCAGTATTCTTGCCTGGAAAACTCCATGGAAGAGAGGAGCCTGGTAGGCTACAGTCTATGGGGCCACAAAGAGTCAGAATTGGCTGACACAGACCAGTGGTCCCACCCACATCCAAAAATCTAAACCTAAGTCACCCTGCACTTAAGGAGAAACATCTTACCGTCAAAGAGACCTAAATCTCCCAACTCTAAAAAAGCAGGACTTGTTAGCCTTATAAGAAAGTCTCTGACCTTCTAACCAATCATGCCCTATTTCTGAGTTGCCTCGCCTAATGTTCTGTAAAACTTGCTCTTACCCAAAGTCCCTCAGGAAGGGTGCACCCCCCCATCTATGGGTTGCTTTCCCTTGAATAAAGGACAGGAAGCTTGTTACTATATCTCTTAGTTTTGTCATTTGAAAGTTTTGTTCTGACAGGGACCAGAAGACAGTTACTAGAGACTCTGGGGACTGCTCCTTGACCAGGTAAAGATATCACTGAGTCCTTTGGTTCATGGTCTTTGGCTACTCTCAAGGCATCTCCAGTAGCTTCAGATCAAGCTCCACTTATTTTGCTTTCTGAGATCTTCAAGTTTGTTTGTCTTAATCCTTCTTGGTGGAAAATTGGAGTGTGAGAGACTGAATATTTTTCAGTAAGAGATTTAGTGGGCCACAACATTTGGGTTTATGGCTGATTTCATCAACAATGTAAATACCTTCGGGAGGTCCTGAAAGGTCTCAAGAACTTGCACAAGCAGCCAGAAATATTAACACTAGCTGAATTCAAGAGGATTATTTCAACAGTGAAAAATAGTGGGAATCTCTTAATCTAAGGAAGCAAGATGGCAGCTGTTAGTTCAGTTTAGTCAGTTAGTCGTGTCCAACTCTTTGCGAACCCATGAATCACAGCTTGCCAGGGCTCCCTGTCAATCACCAACTCCCAGAGTTTACTCAAACTCACATCCATAGAGTAGGTGATGCCATTCAGCCATCTCATCCTCTATCATCCTCTTTTCCTCTTGCCCCAAGCCCATCAGCATCAGAGTCTTTTCCAATGAGTCAACTCTTCACATGAGGTGGCCAAAGTAATGGAGCTTCAGCTTTAACATCATTCCCTTCAAAAAACACCCAGAGCTGATCTTAAGAATGGACTGGGTGGATCTCCTTGCAGTCCAAGGGACTCTCAGGAGTCTTCTCCAACACCACAATTCAAAAGAACCAATTCTACATTGCTCAGCTTTCTTCACAGTCCAACTTTCACATCCATACATGACCACTGGAAAAATCATAGCTTTGATTAGACTAATCTTTTTTGGCAAAGTAATGTCTCTGCTTTTCAATATCCTGTCTAGGTTAGTCATAACTTTCCTTCCAAAGAGTAAGCGTCTTTTAATTTCATGGCTGCAGTCACCATCTGCACTAATTTTGGAGCCTGAAAAACTAAAGTCTGACACTGTTTCCACTGTTTCCCCATCTATTTCCCATGAAGTGATGGTCATGTATGGGTGTGAGAGTTGGACTGTGAAGAAGGCTAAGTGCCGAAGAATTGATGCTTTTGAACTGTGGTGCTGGAGAAGACNGCCCTATTTCTGAGTTGCCTCGCATAATGTTCTGTAAAACTTGCTCTTACCCAAAGTCCCTCAGGAAGGGTGCACCCCCCCCATCTATGGGTTGCTTTCCCTTGAATAAAGGACAGGAAGCTTGTTACTACATCTCTTAGTTTTGTCATTTGAAAGTTTTGTTCTGACAGGGACCAGAAGACAGTTACTAGAGACTCTGGGGACTTCTCCTTGACCAGGTAAAGATATCACTGAGCCTTTTGGTTCATGGTCTTTGGCTACTCTCAAGGCATCTCCAGTAGCTTCAGATCAAGCTCCACTTATTTTGCTTTCTGAGATNGAAGCTTGTTACTATATCTCTTAGTTTTGTCATTTGAAAGTTTTGTTCTGACAGGGACCAGAAGACAGTTACTAGAGACTCTGGGGACTGCTCCTTGACCAGGTAAAGATATCACTGAGTCCTTTGGTTCATGGTCTTTGGCTACTCTCAAGGCATCTCCAGTAGCTTCAGATCAAGCTCCACTTATTTTGCTTTCTGAGATCTTCAAGTTTGTTTGTCTTAATCCTTCTTGGTGGAAAATTGGAGTGTGAGAGACTGAATATTTTTCAGTAAGAGATTTAGTGGGCCACAACATTTGGGTTTATGGCTGATTTCATCAACAATGTAAATACCTTCAGGAGGTCCTGAAAGGTCTCAAGAACTTGCACAAGCAGCCAGAAATATTAACACTAGCTGAATTCAAGAGGATTATTTCAACAGTGAAAAATAGTGGGAATCTCTTAATCTAAGGAAGCAAGATGGAAGCTGTTAGTTCAGTTCAGTTCAGTTCAGTTCAATCACTTAGTCGTGTCCAACTCTTTGCGAACCCATGAATCACAGCTTGCCAGGGCTCCCTGTCAATCACCAACTCCTGGAGTTCACTCAAACTCACATCCATAGAGTAGGTGATGCCATTCAGCCATCTCATCCTCTGTCATCCTCTTTTCCTCTTGCCCCAAGCCCATCAGCATCAGAGTCTTTTCCAATGAGTCAACTCTTCACATGAGGTGGCCAAAGTAATGGAGCTTCAGCTTTAACATCATTCCCTTCAAAAAACACCCAGAGCTGATCTTAAGAATGGACTGGGTGGATCTCCTTGCAGTCCAAGGGACTCTCAGGAGTCTTCTCCAACACCACAATTCAAAAGAACCAATTCTACATTGCTCAGCTTTCTTCACAGTCCAACTTTCACATCCATACATGACCACTGGAAAAATCATAGCTTTGATTAGACTAATCTTTTTTGGCAAAGTAATGTCTCTGCTTTTCAGTATCCTGTCTAGGTTAGTCATAACTTTCCTTCCAAAGAGTAAGCGTCTTTTAATTTCATGGCTGCAGTCACCATCTGCACTAATTTTGGAGCCTGAAAAACTAAAGTCTGACACTGTTTCCACTGTTTCCCCATCTATTTCCCATGAAGTGATGGTCATGTATGGGTGTGAGAGTTGGACTGTGAAGAAGGCTAAGTGCCGAAGAATTGATGCTTTTGAACTGTGGTGCTGGAGAAGACTCTTGAGAGTCCCTTGGACTGCAAGGAGATCCAACCAGTCCATTCTGAAGGAGATCAACCCTGGGATTTCTCTGGAAGGAAGGATGATGAAGCTGAAACTCCAGTACTTTGGCCACTTCATGTGAAGAGTTGACTCATTGGAAAAGAGTCTGATGGTGGGACGGATTGGGGGCAGGAGGAGAAGGGAACGACTGAGGATGAGATGGCTGGATGGCATCGCTGACTTGATGGACATGAGTTTGAGTGAATTCCAGGAGTTGGTGATGGACAGGGAGGCCTGATGTGCTGCAATTCATGGGGTCGCAAAGAGTCGGACACGACTGAGCGACTGAACTGAACTGAGCTGATGGGCTCAGATGCCATGATCTTTGTTTTCTGAATGTTGACTTTTAAGTCAACTTTTAAACTCTTTTCTTTCACTTTCATCAAGAGGCTTTTCAGTTTCTTTAAACTTTTTGCCATAAGGGTGGTGTCATCTGCGTATTTGAGGTTATTGATATTACTCCCGGCAATCTTGATTTCAGCTTGTGCTTCTTCCAGTCCAGTGTTTTTCATGATGTACTCTGCATAGAAGTTAAATAATCAGGGTGACAATATACAGCCTTGACGTACTCCTTTTCCTATTTGGAACCAGTCTGTGGTTCTATGTCCAGTTCTAACTGCTGCTTCCTGACCTGCATATAGGCTTCTCAAGAGGCAGGTTAGGTGGTCTAGTATTCCCATCTCTTTCAAAATTTTCCACAGTTTATTGAGATCCATACAGTCAAAGACTTTGGAATAGTCAATAAAGCAGAAATAGATGTTTTGCTGGAACTCTCTTGCTTTTTCAATGATCCAGTGGATGTTGGCAATTTGATCTCTGATTTCTCTACCTTTTCTAAAACCAGCTTGAACCTCTGGAAGTTCACTTTTCATGTATTGCTGAAGGCTGGCTTTGAGAACTTTGAGCATTACTTTACTAGCATGTGAGATGAGTGCAATTATGTGGTAGTTTGAGCATTCTTTGGCATTGCCTTTCTTTGGAATTGGAATGAAAACTGACCTTTTCCAGTCCTGTGGCCACTGCTGAGTTTTCCAAATTTGCTGGCATATTAAGTGCAGCACTTTCACAGAATCATCTTTTAGGATTTGAAATAGCTCCACTGGAATTCCATCACCTCCACTAGCTTTGTTCATAGTGATGCTTTCTAAGGCCCACTTGACTTCACACTCCAGGATGTCTGGCTTTAGATGAGTGATCATACCATCGTAATTACCTTGGTCATGAAGAACTTTTTTGTACAGTTCTTCTGTGTATTCTTGCCACCTCTTCTTAATATCTTTTGCTTCTGGTAGGTCCAGACAATTTCTGTCCTTTATCGAGCCCATATTTGCATGAAATGTTCCCTTGATATCTCTTAATTTTTTTGAAGAGATCTCTAGTCTTTCTTTTCCTCTAGTCTGTTCTTTTCCTCTGTTTCTTTGCATCGATCACTGAGGAAGGTTTTCTTATCTCTTTTTGGTATTCTTTGGAACTCTGTTTTCAGATGCTTATATCTTTCTTTTTCTCCTTTGCCTTTTGCCTCTCTTCTTTTCACAGCTATTTGTAAGCCCTCCCCAGACAGCCACTTTGCTTTTTTGCATTTCTTTTCCATGGGGATGGTCTTGATCCCTGTCTCCTGTACAATGTCGTGAATCTCAGTCCATAGTGCATCAGGCACTCTATCTATCAGATCTAGTCCCTTAGATCTCTTTCTCACTTCCACTGTATAATCATAAGGGATTTGATTTAGGTCATACCTGAATGGTCTAGTGGTTTTCCATACTTTCTTCAATTTAAGTCTGAATTTGGCAATAAAGAGTTCATGGTCTGATCCACAGTCTGCTCCCAGTCTTGTTTTTGTTGACTGTATAGAGCTTCTCCATCTTTGGCTGCAAAGAATATAATCAATCTGATTTCGGTGTTGACCATCTGGTGATGTCCATGTGTAGAGTCTTCTCTTGTGTTGTTGGAAGAGNGCTTTTTCAATGATCCAGTGGATGTTGGCAATTTGATCTCTGATTTCTCTACCTTTTCTAAAACCAGCTTGAACCTCTGGAAGTTCACTTTTCATGTATTGCTGAAGGCTGGCTTTGAGAACTTTGAGCATTACTTTACTAGCATGTGAGATGAGTGCAATTATGTGGTAGTTTGAGCATTCTTTGGCATTGCCTTTCTTTGGAATTGGAATGAAAACTGACCTTTTCCAGTCCTGTGGCCACTGCTGAGTTTTCCAAATTTGCTGGCATATTAAGTGCAGCACTTTCACAGAATCATCTTTTAGGATTTGAAATAGCTCCACTGGAATTCCATCACCTCCACTAGCTTTGTTCATAGTGATGCTTTCTAAGGCCCACTTGACTTCACACTCTAGGATGTCTGGCTTTAGATGAGTGATCATACCATCGTAATTACCTTGGTCATGAAGAACTTTTTTGTACAGTTCTTCTGTGTATTCTTGCCACCTCTTCTTAATATCTTTTGCTTCTGGTAGGTCCAGACAATTTCTGTCCTTTATCGAGCCCATATTTGCATGAAATGTTCCCTTGATATCTCTTAATTTTTTTGAAGAGATCTCTAGTCTTTCTTTTCCTCTAGTCTGTTCTTTTCCTCTGTTTCTTTGCATCGATCACTGAGGAAGGTTTTCTTATCTCTTTTTGGTATTCTTTGGAACTCTGTTTTCAGATGCTTATATCTTTCTTTTTCTCCTTTGCCTTTTGCCNTTGTGACCAATCTAGATAGCATATTGAAAAGCAGAGACATTTCTTTGACAACAAAGGTCCATTTAGTCAAGGCTATGGTTTTTCTAGTAGTCATGTATGGATGTGAGAGTTGGACTGTGAAGAAAGCTGAGCACCGAAGAATTGATGCTTTTGAACTATGGTGTTGGAGAAGACTTTTGGTCTGCAAGGAGATCCAAACAGTCCATTCTAAAGGAGATCAGCCCTGGGTGTTCTTTGGAAGGAATGATGCTAAAGCTAAAACTCCAGTACTTTGGTAAGGATGCCAAGGGTTGACTCATTGAAAAAGACTCTGATGCTGGAAGGGGTTGGGGGCAGGAGGAGAAGGGAACGACAGAGGATGTGATGGCTGGATGGCATCACTGACTGGATGGACGTGAGTCTGAGTGAGCTCTGGGAGTTGGTGATGAACAGGGAGGCCTGGTGTGCTGCGATTAATGGCGTCGCAAAGAGTTGGAGACACGACTGAGTGGCTGAACTGAACTGAACAGCTGAACTGAACTGAACTGAACTGAAAATCAGACTACGTTTACTTATAGAAGTACAAGTTTATTTTTCTTTAAAAAACAAAGCTGGAAGCAGGTTATGGCTGGCATTAGTTTAGAGAAATATAGAAGGGGCCAATTTTCCAAATATTATTTTGGCCTTTCCCCAATGCTCTAAGATGGCTTCTCAAACTCTAATCATGAATGATCTCTGGTCAAGGTATGAAGAAGGAGAGATTTAATTGTTTTACTGGAGCCACCCCTTGTCTGAAATTCTCCAGAATCACTTTACACTATATAAGCATTTTTTTCCTTGTTAAAGTCCTCCATCCTCTACTAATTTGATGAATACTTTTTAGTTTGTTAGACTTATTTCTCTTAGGAATTTTGTCATTTTTTTTCTATCTTGCTGAAGTTATTTCTTTGATTTAATGTGAAGATTAAGTTTTATAAAGTTATATATAAGTTATTTAAACAAAATATGTTTAAGTACTCGAGATAATTTCAACCTGTGTTTTGATATATCATTGGTGAATTGTATGTTAAATCTTATATATTCCATAGAATATCATCATGCTAACTTTTCAAATGCTTGGAGTGTCTAACATTTCCCTAAAGGTCCAAAGAAATTTCTCAGTGTTAGAAAACAAAAATGTTCATGTGCTATTGAATTTTGTTCTTGAAAAAAAATTTTTGGCTAGTATGATTTTTTGTTTTCTCCCAAGTTACCTTTTTTTTTTTTCCTTTTGGTTGGATGGTTAGACTTTCTGTCTGAATATACCTAAATTATTTTATATTTAAAAGTTAAGGAAAATATTCATATACCTATTTCAAAGGTGGAGATTTATTTTTACTTATTTTGCGAAATCTCAGTGAGTCATTACCATTTATGTTTTGGACACTTTGTTTTAATTTGATTATTGCTTCAATTTCACTAGTTTTGGTTACGTCTGAATATTGAATAGCCATTTCAAGATTTATAGCAACCACTCACCTACTATTTTGATCTCCTTGATATTTTCCTCCGTATTCAGTAGCCAGTTCTCAAGTTTTGTTCTAGTTCTTTGATATTACTTTCTGTAATATTCAGTTCTTTATGATCTCTAAATTTGATGTTAACGTTGCTTTCAGTTCAGTTCTGTCGCTCAGTCGTGTCCAGATCTTTGCGACTCCATGAATCACAGCGCGCCAGGACTCCTTGTCCATCACCAACTCCCGGAGTTTACTCAGACTCACGTTCATTGAGTCCGTGATGCCATCCAGCCATCTCATCCTCAATCGTCCACTTCTCCTCCTGCCCCAAATCCCTCCCAGCATCAGTCTTTTCCAATGAGTCAACTGTTCGCATGAGGTAGGCAAAGTACTGGAGTTTCAGCTTTAGCATCATTCCTTCCAAAGAAATCCCACGGTTGATCTCCTTTAGAATGGACTGGTTGGATCGCCTTACAGTTCAAGGGACTCTTAAGAGTCTTTTCCAACATCACATTTCAAAAACATCAATTCTTTGGCGCTCAGCCTTCTCCACAGTCCAACTCTCACATCCATACATGACCACAGGAAAAACCATAGTCTTGACTAGATGGATCTTAGTCGGCAAATAATGTCTCTGCTTTTGAATATACTATCTAGGTTGATCATAACTTTTCTTCCAAGGAGTAAGCATCTTCTAATTTCATGACTGCACTCACCATCTGCAGTGGTTTTTGAGCCCTAAAAAATAAAGTCTGACACTGTTTGCACTGTTTCCCCATCTATTTGCCATGAAGTGTTGGGACCGGATGCCATGATCTTCCTTTTCTGAATGTTGAGCTTTAAGCCGACTTTTTCACTCTCCTCTTTCACTTTCATCAAGAGGCTTTTGAGCTTTCTGCCATAAGGGTGGTGTCATCTGCATATCTGAGGTTATTGATATTTCTCCCAGCAATCTTGATTCCAGCTTGTGTTTCTTCCAGCCCAGCATGTCTCATGATGCACTCTGCATAGAAGTTAAATAAGCAGGGTGACAATATACAGCCTTGACTTACTTCTGTTCCTATTTGGAACCAGTCTGTTGTTCCATGTCCACTTCTAACTGTTGCTTCCTGACCTGCATACAGATTTCTCAAGAGGCAGGTTGGGTGGTCTGTATTCCCATCTCTTTCATTATTTTCCACAGCTTATTGTGATCCACACAGCGAAAGGCTTTGGCATAGTCAA